>PYSQ01000085.1:66353-88223 GCA_003049435.1 Nakataea oryzae | reverse complement strand
TCACCATGGTATGCTCTTATTCAAGAAGCCTAGCCTAGAACGTAACGGGCATCGGTGCCCACGCTCTTGTAAGCCACAAGTGACGGCCGATGAATGTATGACATTACTGAGAGGTAAGTCAACTGGTAAGGATCAGCCAGCTCCATCGTCGCAGTCCAAGTGTACCATGATCCGCGCCAAGGATCGGGTAAACATTATTAAAGCCAGCACATTACAAGACCGAGACCTGCAGTGGCGAGGGCAGCTCCATGATGTTTCGAATGTCTTGAATATGTGATGACTTGGCCTTGTGCGAAGGCATCCATGGCTGCCGCGGTGGCGCCGCCACGGGGAGGTCTGTAGCCGTGAAAGGCATCTGCTCAATACTCTGGCGTATCTCTCCCACATCCAAGCAAAAACAAAAACAAGACTTGGGGTCAGGCGGTCCGATAATAGAAGTGGCCCGGGCTTGAACGAACATCCATGCTGCCGCACGCTGCACGGTTTGTTATTTTATTTTACTTCCTTTTAGGGTTCCGGGGTTGTCGCCTCCCGCTATGCGATTTGGCGCCTTCGTCGTGTTATTTTCCCTTTTCCGTACGAAACCAGCCTACCCCTCCCGGGTATCTGGTCCATGCCCACTCTATGTCAGCTTACGAGCTGGGGCACTCCTCATCCTTCGGTGGTCGGTCGACGCACGCAGGTAACAGTGGACTCGCTTGCTAGGCTGCGTGAATGTGTCTCAGTGCATAGCTGGGAGGAACGGCGCTTGTGTGACATGTGCTTTGTTGCTTTGGCCGCGTCGGCTCGGACTGCCCGGTTACATCGTCGTTTTTTTGGTACACCAGCGTCGACGGTTGGCTGTAATGAGCTGTGTAAAAAGAAAGAAAGAAAAAAACACCTGGCTTTGGAGGAACAACTGCCTAACTGTAATATGAAATGATTCCAGTATGGCCCACGAGGAACACTTTCAACAGGGCACGGGCATAAATAGCAGCATTATTAATATGCGGTAGCGTTATGGGGCTGCCGATACTCGCAAGAAATTCAGGTAGGACCAACACGTTGCCGTCGATAATGAAGCGCATCTAGAGACGAGTGATTTCAGCCACATGTGCCCTTATTTCACTCCCAGTGGACATCAGTCCAAAAACCATTCTCTCAAAGCAGAATGAACCTGAGATTGTGATGGTTGGTTTGCTGGCTGGTTTTTGAATAAAAAAATTGCATCTATGTATGTCCAATACACAGACCCTCCGCTGAAGTTGGTACGTCATACCGAGCCTTGGAGCCAAGGCTTTTTGGACAATCGAATGCCACGCTCAGCAAATACTCCCCTCGAAGCATCAATACATGACCTATTTACGTACTGAGGAGAACGTGGCGAGAAAGAAACAC
The DNA here is from genome assembly GCA_003049435.1 of Nakataea oryzae. Taxonomy (NCBI): domain Eukaryota; kingdom Fungi; phylum Ascomycota; class Sordariomycetes; order Magnaporthales; family Magnaporthaceae; genus Nakataea; species Nakataea oryzae. The sequence goes on along the minus strand of PYSQ01000085.1, from coordinate 86,846 downwards.
AATTAAAAAATACAAAACCCCTGTCACAATCCAAGCTGCACAAAAAAAGAAAGAAAAAGAGACAGAGGAAAAGAAAAAAAAACGCTTGTGATTCGAAAGCGTCATCTTCCCCACTAGACGCGCTTCAACCTGTACGTCCCGAGGCTACGGGATGACCTATACCCGGTCATGCAAACCCGACAGCAGGAGTCACCAGGTGGTGGCGGTGGCGGCCTGGGCGGAGAAATCAAGGCCCTGACGTTTGACGTCTTCGGCACCGTGGTCGACTGGCGCACCTCCATCGAGGCGGCCCTAGCCCGCGCGCTGGCGGCCAAGGCTGGGTCGCCCGACTTCGCCTCCCTGCCGCCAGACCTGCAGGCGCGGGTGCGGGCGCTCCTGGCGAGCGGGGGAGGAAATGGCAGGGACACCGGGGCTGGGGCCGGGGCCGGGGTGACGACGGGGAGGCCCCGCCAGCCCCCCGGCGACGAGCCGGCCCCGCCGTCGTGGCCGGCGGGCTTCGCGGCGCAGTGGCGCGCCAGCTACGGCCGCTTCACGCGCGGCTTCGTCCCCGGCGTCACGCCGTGGAAGGACATTGACGCGCACCATCGCGACAGCCTGGCCGAGCTGCTGGCCGACTGGGGCCTGGCCGGCCTCTTCGCCGACGTCGAGGTCCTGGCCCTCAGCAGGGCCTGGCACCGGCTCGAGCCGTGGCCCGACTCGGCCCCCGGCCTCCGCGACCTGCGCGCTCGCGGCTACGTCACCGCCACGCTCTCCAACGGCAACCGGTCGCTCCTCCGTGATCTCGACACCCACGGCGGCCTGGCCTTCGACCGCATCGTCTCGTCCGAGAATTTCGCCGCTTACAAGCCAAACCCGAGGACCTACCTCGGGGCCGCCGAGGTGCTCGGCCTCCAGCCCGCCCAAGTCGCCATGGTAGCTGCTCATCTCAAAGACCTCGAAGGGGCGAGATCCTGCGGGCTCAGGACCGTCTATGTAGAGCGAGCCGGCGAAGAGGAATGGGGTGAGGATGAATCGCGCTACAAAGAAGCCCAGAGTTGGGTTGATATCTGGGTTCCTCTGGGAAACCAGGGGTTTATCGAACTCGCCAGGCGGTTAGACGACGTGAGAGCGTCTTGACCCTTCACAGATGTAAACTTGCTCATGTCCGGAGTCGAAACGAAATGGTGATATATCATCAAATATAGCGTAAGAGATCTGGGTACCAAGAAAGGTGACATTATATAAATGAATTGATCCATTTGAAGAATGCCGAGGTATCGATATGCGCGAGAGAAAAAAAGGCAACAGGAGAAATGAGACCAGACCGAGATAGACAGAACCGAGAAGAAAGCAACCCTTTTTTTGTATCGCGAAGAGATGTGAACTTTTGACCAAGCCTCCCCCCAGATTCCAGACCCAAAGACGGAGAGAGAACCTGGGTTATCAGCACGCCCAGATCCCACCATATCGCGAACGATAGGTGGGACGCTTTCTTCACCCCGTCCCTCGTTTTACTTGGCAACATAACATCTTACTTTTGGTTCTCGGGGCGGAGAGAGCTGTTTGGTGGATTAAGGGTCAGCAAAATGTTCAGGGATGTTCTTCTGGTCAGGGGTAACTGTGAGAGAAGGTTAGGTGGTTACATACCGGACGGCCTTGCCTGCCCTCCAGATCTCCAGGTTGCGGATCTCCTCCATCTCGGCCTCGTACTTCTCGCGGTAGTCCTTCTGACTGTTGTACTCAAGCGAGCGCTTGGTCTCGGAGCCGTCCTTGACCGAGTCGTACAGCTGGTTAAAGACGGGCTTCAGGGCGTCCTTGAAGCGGGGCGACCAGTCAATGGCGCCACGGCGGGCAGTGGTGGAGCAGGCCTCGTACATCCAATCCATGCCGTTGGCACCGATGAGCGGGTACAGCGACTGGGTGGCCTCCTCAACCGTCTCGTTGAATGCCTCCGAGGGGCTGTGGCCGCGCTCACGCAGGACCTCGTACTGGGCCAGGAACATGCCGTGGATGCCGCCCATCAGGCAGCCGCGCTCACCGTACAGGTCCGAGTAAACCTCCTTCTCGAAGGTGGTCTTGTACAGGTAGCCGCTGCCAATAGCAACGCCCAGGGCGATGGCCTTCTCCTGGGCCTTGCCGGTGACGTCCTGGTACACAGCGAAGGAAGAGTTGATGCCGCGGCCCTCGCGGAACAGCGAGCGGACGGTACGGCCCGAGCCCTTGGGGGCGCACAGGATGACATCGACGTCCGAGGGCACCTCGACCTTGGTGAGGTCCTTGAACACCGGGGAGAAACCGTGCGAGAAGTACAGAGTCTTTGGGGAGAGAGGGAGTACGAGGAGCATGTCAGCTCAGTCTGATATCAATAGGCAACGAGCCTTGCATGGCATGTGGTGGCCGGAAATAGATGGCAAACGATGGAACAGAGGGGGGCTTACCTTGCCCTTGGTGATCTGGGGCTTGATGTGGGGCCAGGTCTCGCTCTGGGCGGCGTCGCTGAGCAGGTTCATGATGATGGAACCACGCGAGATGGCCTCGTCGACCTCGAAGAGGTTCTTGCCCGGAACCCACCCGTCCTGAACGGCATCCTTCCACGACTTACCATCCTTGCGCACGCCGATGATGACGTTCAGGCCGTTGTCACGGAGGTTGAGGCCCTGACCGTGGCCCTGGGATCCGTAGCCAATGAGGGCGAGGGTGTCGTCCTTGAAGTACTCCTGTAGGGGTTCGGCTGTGTCAGAGTGTCTTCAAGGTTGTTTGCACATAGATTTATCCTCGGCCAAGGTCCAGCATGACTCACCAGCAGCTTCTCCTTGGGCCAGTCGGCACGCTCTAGAGACAGCGAGGATTGTCATCAGCAAGTGCTCCCCCCACCATCAGTCTACTTCACTCGCGGGCTGGGCGAGGTGGATGTCGACTTACCCCAGACCTGCTCGGGAGAGCCCGCAAAGTCAATGGTCTTGACGCCACGAAACTGCTGCTGGGCAGGAGCAGCTTTCCTAGAGACGGCGGTGGCCCGCACCACGTTGGCAGCAGCGACGAAGGTCCGCCTCTGCACTGCCGGCGAGGCCAATTGGCGGGCTACAGGCCTCAGGGCCCTGGAAAGGCTGCGAGCGGACATGGTTGAGGGGGTACAAGAAGGCGGGGGCAACGGTTGAGCAGAGATGAGGCAGGCTGGAGGATGGAAGCAGGACTAAGTTGGGCTCTGCGAGAGTTTGCTGTCCAAGACACCCTTATTTGTGATGGGGAACTGGAGCTCCCATGGATGGTGGGGACAGAATTTTCCATGCTGGCTGCGATGTCGGAGCTTCCAGCTCAGGGGTCCTCAGCGGCAGTATGGGCCCAGGCTGCTGGAGTCACCGCCCCGCTGAGTTGGGGAAATCGGCCAACTTTTGGAACCGCCAAGATCAACCGTCTCCCATCATCACCTCGAGAGTCACCAAAAAGAATGGCTTGCCTAACGCGGCCAAGTTCTGGTTGAAGAAGAAAAAAACCGTTTGGTTAGGCAGATTACGTGGGTGCTGCATCCAACGGACCCCTTCCTTTGCTGCGGCATAGCGCTCCAAGAAGACCACCGAAGACGTCGGTCTACAGTACATGGGTGTTGCGCGATGGAACAGCTGCCAATTATGGGGGGAAGGGGCCGGCCCAGAAGGACAGCGAACATGACATGAACAAATGCATAAATAGAAGATGGCAGCCAACATAACCAGACAGAACAGAAAACAAAGCCGACCTGAACAGCCGCCGGGAACGCCGTGCTGCGGCTGATACTCTCCCAGTATATGCTTTCCTCCCCATCTACCCCCCCTCGCTCGCAAATAGTAAGCCAAGCAAAACATGCAAAGACATGCATGCCGCCAAGACATCAACGCCCTCCCCTAAAAGACTCTCTATGTGACGTTATCGCTCTCGTTTCGTACACCCGTGGGCTTTGTGGCCGTCGTCGCCTTCATGTTGTGAGATTTAAGTTGGTATCATGGGAATAGACGACGCAGACCTCCCGTCAGGAGGAAGGGACTGCCTTTCGGGGCTAGTCGGGGCGCGCCCAAGATGCGGGAAGCGACGGAAGTCGAGTTTCTGTGGGCGGGCAGTTCACTATGGCCCGAGGATTCCATACTGCTCTCCATCCCCTGATGTCTTGTCCAATGAACCTCTCACTTCAGCACGCGATCAAAGGTGACGCCTTTGATGGCGCCGCCGCCCATCGAGGCTCGGACGTTCCGCTTGAAGCCCTCGCGATTGCTTCTCAGGTCCTCTGCTGCCTCCTTGTTCAAAGGATCCGACGCGTTGGGCTCAAGGAAGAGAAACTGCAACGAGGGACGGGTTTTGTCAGCAACCCCAGTCTTCCGATTAGGCAGCTGGCTGGCAGACCAGTGGGGGCAGAGCCTCCCTCACCTGCAGGCCAACAATAACGGCGTTCAAGTTCAGAACCGGCTTCCAGTCCTCGCGCAGGATGTTCAGGCAGACCTTGCCCTCCAGGTCAATGTTTGGATGGTAGATCTTCTGTTTGCACAGCACCTTTGGCGGCTCATGCGGGAAGTTCTGGTTGATTTTAAAGTCGAAGCTGAAGCGCCCGCCGCGGTACATGCCCTCGTCAGGGTCGATAGTCAGGGTGAAGTTGAGAATGTCGTCGGGGTCTGCGAATTCTGTCTTCATGGTAGAGCCGAGGGAAAGTTCGGAGAGGTCTGGAGCCATGACAGGTGTTGCGTGAGTGGCTTGGGTATACGGATACGAAAGACATCCTGCGTGGGTGCTACAAACCTTTCTGTACCCTAAGCTGCGCGGCTGTAACCTTCTTCTTCTTCCCACCGGCGGCCCCTTCTGCAGTTTCGGCCTTTTGCTGCTCTTTTTTCTGTTACATGGGCATTGGTGGTTAGTGAGGCTCCGCGCTGTGGCATCGTGCCTAGCATGCGCGCAGGGTGCGCACGCATCCAGTCGGGAAAGGAGAGAAGGCGCAGCGTGAGCGGGCAGTATTAACCATGGACCAGATTTTTAACATGGTGGCGAGGTTGCCTGCCCTGGCGAGGGGGAGCGAGCGTGACGAGGAGGCGGAGGATCGAGGGTTTGCGGGGGCGGGAGCGTGGGCGGTGGCCTATGTAATGACTGTTTTGAGGGTCGAGGAGGGCAGGTTGGCGCTTGAGAGGTTGCGCAAGAGCACGCGAGGGTTCGGTCCAAATGACGAGGCGGAACGGAAGCGAGCCCGATGCTGCCTCGAGAGTCGGGATCAGAACCGTTCAGCGCAAAGTCGCGGGATCCGGCGACTCCATGTCGCGGGGCAGCAAAGCGTGCGGCCCAAGGCGAAGCGGTCCAGGCATCCACGAAAGAGTGGGCCCAGATGTCGTCGTCGGATCCACAGTGCGGCTGCCAATGTCCGTTGGTTGGAAGAGCGCCGCCAGGAATGGTACCAGTATATTCATTCGGTGTAGCAGCCTCACTGTTCTTGAACCAACGGATCTGTCGAAACGCTAAGAAAATATTCTGACATCTGGGTGCAGCAAAAATCCAAACCCGGCGTCGACCACTCCCCTACGAGCCTTTGAGCATTCAACAACGAGATCACTGCATTCAGTCAGCTCCAAAGAGTCTCCCCTGCAAGTTGTGCATGTAGCTCGTAGGAACAGAGTTATATATATATATGTGCAAAATGAAAAAAAAGCCAATTTGTAACTATCGCGAAGTTTAAACGAGACTTCCTCCTCTTACTCCTGCCGCCACGACGGCTTTAGCGTTGCGGATGCCTTTGTTGTATTTAACAAGTTCCGTATCTGAGCCTCTCACTTTCTTTGGCCCTTATTTGGTGATTTATATCAAGGGAGTATTAGCATTAGCGTTACGGGCAGGGTGTCTGCCTTTAAACTATCTCTATCCTCATTTCTTCTCCACCCTTCTTTCCCGTCTGTCTTCACGGGTGGTTGCTTGGCCAGCAGCATGCTCGTGACAAATTACATCGTGTTCAATCAAGAAAGACTATGGAGACTTGTTTAGGCAAATGGCCGCGATGAAATATACAGCCAACGCCAAGACAATGCCGCAAATTCATCTTCCCATTCGTTCATTATTTTTCTCGCGTTTCTGCCGTGAAGTGTAGGGTTATAGAGAAGAGACTCGGTCTGCTGCCACGCCATGAACCAAAGAAGACGAGGAAAAAACACCACCGCAAGATTTACCCTATACAAACAGTCAAGAATCATATCCATTACCTGACCATGCCCCAGATGATACCAGATTCCTTCTCAGGTGTACTGTTCGCTTTTTCTCATCTGCGGTTCCCTTTTCAAATTTGTCAAATGGCGAGCCAATTCGTGATGGCCAGCTCTTTTACTTCAGATGGAAGAGTCCCACGTGAGGGTGCACGGGTCCGGGGCCGACTAAGTTCACGTCCACGACTTCTTGCTTAACGGCGCGCAATGCAGCACATGATACCAGTCTTGCCCAGGAACCACAAGAATCCGATGAAACGGATCAGGGATAGGAAGGCCGTGGCGAACAGCAAGAAGCGGAAAAAGTTTGCAGTTCGGTTAGTAGAATCGTTCGTGGGCTAAATGTAAAGAAAAAGGCATTGGCTCTCGGTTAGTGTGCGTTGCAGATAGATTGGGGAACAATGCCAGGGGAAGAACACATGAACGTACCGAAAAAGTTCCGTCAAAGCTGTCGCTTGTGATGACAACTGCCAGAATACAGTTGGAAAAGAGCCAGAAGGACACAAGCATCGTACGGAAGGACTTGTAGGAATCCTCCAGGTCCTTGGTCTCCACCTCGGGAACCTCGACGTAAGGGGTGAGAGCGCGACGAACGGTGGCCTCGAACTGGCTGTCGATATCCTCCTGCGGCTTGTCCACTTCCTCCACAACAGCTTCATCCTTGTCTCCCTTGGTGATCTGCGCCGAGGGCAGTGCGTCGGCCTTGTCTGAGCCCTTGGTACCCCACGAAACGTCGTGCCAGTTGTTGAAGGCGTAGACCATGAGGATGTTGATGTAGGTCGACATCAGGATCATGTAGTATGGGAACGAGTGGAACATGTGCCAGGGGTCCAAGTAAAGGAACGAGGCGATGAAGTAGATGCCGTAGATGGCGATCAGCGCCAGGAGAATAACACCGGCAGCTCCGCCAGATCCGCCCGAGTTACCGAAGATGCTATCCATGAAGGCCTTTGCGTTGTCCGTCTTGATTTGCTCGCCGAGCGGCTGCTCGAAGGCGCGCGCAACGAGGTAGCCGGAGAGGACGAGGATGTAGGTCTGGATAAAAGCGAAGACGGCAAAAGACGTGACATATGTCCACTTAGAGCCCTTGGGCCTGTTTCCGAGAGCCAGAATGAACTGGAGGATGACGAAGCCTAGGTAGATGTACTGCAGAATGTTGTTGAAGAGAGGCGTAACCGTATCACCGAAGGGCCAGCCAGGCTTGCCGGGCATGGTAGCGGTCGCAGGCTGAGGTCTGCCGACGAGGTCCATGATGACCTTAGTCGTAAGCCAGTAGGAGGACAGGGAAAACCAGGTGAAGATGACGTTGAGGATGTTGTAGATGAGCTGGACGTGGAAGAAGAACATGCGGACCAGGTTGTGGCCACTCTTGTACATGCGCCCGAAGTGCATCAGCGAGTAGATGGTGGCGGCAAAAGATCCGTTCAGCCAACGACGACGCTGGCTGATGAACTCGGCGGCTCCCTCGGGCACGTCTGTCTCTCCCTTGGCGGCCTTGATGTAGCTCAGATGCCACTTCTGCCCAGCCTTGGCAACGAGCTCGAAGCAGAGAATACGGTCTTCGGCCAAGAACATGTTCTTTTTGAAAATGTTCATGCCCTCGATACCCTTCTTGCCGAGGATCTTGGACAGGGTGTGGTCACCGTGGAAGTACTGCTCCAGGGGGCGTCCCATAATAGCCCGGAACCGGTAGGCAGAGAAGGCACCAGGCAAGACACTAACGTAACCGAAGGCACTCTCCAGGGGCTTGTCCAGGATGTTGGAGATCTTGTACTCGAAGTTCTGCACCGCGACAAGCGGGTTCAGTAGTTTCCGGCCGTTCCTATTGTCAAAGGGGTTAGCTTATTAATACATACGTTGGTTTTGGGCCGGTGACAAGAAGGGGGAAACGTGCCGTCCTGTTGTGAAGCCGATTAGTTCATTGATTTCATAAGTTGATCGCAACCCAGCAGGGCAGAGAAAGGGCTGGGGTTAGGGTTGGGACATACCAAGCATAGCATGAATCTCGCCGCAAGCGCCGCCGAGGTCCTTGTCGTTGTAGAATCCTTCCCACAGACCTAGCAGTGACCTCGCGCTAGGCTTCGTACCGGCATCGAGCAGGATGCATATCTCGGGGTTTAGAATGCGGCCGAAGGCGTTGAAGAGCCAACGGTGCGAGTTGATCTTCTTGCTGTTCTTGGCCTTGAGGCAGAAGATGAACTGGACGGGCGGGAACGTGTTGGGACCATCGTCCGTGGGACGGATCAGCTGCTGGTTGGGAGTGACCGACAGCTGGGTGGTGTACTCAAAGATGTGGGCGACAGTCTCGTGGCCGTCAACATCTTTCTTGATGACACCGTCCTGGTAGACACCGATGGTGGCTAGGACGTCCAGGACGTTCTTGTCTGTCTTCTCGAGTCCGTCAAAGATCATGCAGACGACAATCTTCTGCCAGGCCGGTCCGCCCTTGTTCCAGAATGTTGACTTCTTCAGATTGACAATGTCGCGGATGTTCTGCATAACACCATGCAGGGTACGCGAGGTGAGCACCTTGTCCTCGTTGTAGTAGGTGATGGCAATGAGCAGCTCGGTGTGTCGGTTGTACATTCGGGGGCGCAGGTCGTATCCATTCTTCAGAGTGAAGTCGTTGGGGTCGCAAGTGGCTGCAGTGTAGCGCATCTTGACAAACTCCTCGTTGGTGCCCTCGAGGTCACGGTATTTGGGCTGGACGGCGTTCCTGATGGCGCTGGGGACATTGTAGTCGATGCTGAGAACTGAGCCCTGCACCAGCTTGACTTTCCTTGTTGCGTAGCGCTTGAGGCCGCCGGCGGGAGCGGCATTTGGCTGCTGGCGCTGAATCCAGCTATCCTCCTGGTCGTAAGGGGCGGGGCCGCCGGGGCCGCCACCACCCATGCCGAAACCGGCGCCTGCTTGGTCTTGGGCGCCGGCGTATCCAGACGATGTGCCATACTCGTTCTGGAAGGGCGAAGGCGCCTGCCCGATGCCAGCACCGGCTCTGGTGACAGGGGCGTTGGGGGCATACGACTCTGTGAGACTGTAGGCTGAGACAGGCCGGACGGGAGGGGTCTGCGTTGCTAGGCGGTCGTGGTCGTAGGCGGCAGGCCCCTCTCGGAGCAGCGAGTGCTGAACATCGTCCTCATGCTCCTGGCCAGGGGGAAGGTGCACGTTGGAGTACTGGGAAAAGGCGGACGGGCCAAGGTCAGCCGACTTGCATCCTGGAGGTGGGCTTGCACACTGCATCGTCGATGGCTTACCTGGTTGTGAGGGTTCAAGTCCTGCATGTTGTGGCCTCCATCGTAGTCGTTGCCGCCGGGTCCTCCTGGACCTCCAGCTCCTCGGTATGCCATGGTGGGCGTGCAACTCGGATATGTCCAGTGCACGCAAACAGCAGGGCGTGCTCGCCTGTGTCCAAGAGGCGTGAGCGGGATATGAACAATCAGGCGAGGTGCCGGTCAAGGCAGCAGCGGTAGCAAGCGATGGACGTGGGAGCAAGAGTCTTTGGGCAAGAGGCTGCGCTGGAGCCTGCCGATGATGCGGATGGCAAAGGGTAGGAGTTGGGAAAGAGGCGGGCGGTGGGAAAGAAAAATGGAGTAAAAGTCCTCCCAAGGGCCATGAACAGAGCGAGGCTTCCCAGCTGAGGCGGTGCTGCCGGGATTATTCTGCGCGGTCAAATATTTCGACTAGCGTAACAGCGTCGAAGAAAAGCACAGCGCCCGTGCAGGCTTTGGTGGGCCTGGCCAGGCGGTCCGCTGCGCTGATCCAGGAGGCGGGCACAGTGAATGGACCCTAGAAATGCACCGCCCTACTGCAAGCGATTTGAGTCCGGTTGGTGGCGTTGATTAGGGGTCGTCGAAGCAACTAAGAGAGAACGGAGAGAAGCCAAAACTGTGATGGGATGGCCGATGAAGGCAGACCAGACAGAAGACTAGAAAAAAATATCGAACAAAACTCAACCTGATCGGCACCTCACTGTCGGGTGCAGCGGTGCGCTCGAGTGGCTGAGCCAGGGGCCTAACTGGGATGGGATGATGGATCCCGCACAGAGGCTGGGGACTGGAAGTGCTGACCAGCCAGAGCCAAGCGGAGCGAGTTTGGAAACACGACGAGCAGTTGGCGTCGCCTGCGTAGCGTTTGTTCCTTTGCCGAATCAGGGTAGACCGTGGACCAATGTCCAAGGACCGGTTTTTGGCGACCTACGTCACGCTTCCCAGCCGGACGCACCTTCTGCCCTGGCACTGGCCCGGCTGCCTCCCCCCGCCCCCTGAGATGCTGTGGGGCCTGCGAGGCTGGCAACCCTGCCGATGTTCTGTTTTCTTTCTTCGCCTGCGCCGCCCTTTCCCAGTGCTTCCACATGGACCGATATTTCCGACTCGGAAAGACCGTTGGAAGGGCGAGTGGAGCTAGCCCTCGTCATTGTAAGAGCCGCTGTTTGGACTGTGCAAATCAGGGAGATGCAGTCTGCCAATCCATTTTAGTGCCCCTCGCCGGCTCTCCAGTCAGCAACACGGTGGGTGGGTGGAGGGGTTCTGCCTCCCCGTAATGGTGGATTCGAATGGACACTGTGCTTCACAGCCCCATAACTGCTGCCAAACATGCTGCATTGCCGTCCAAGTGCCTTTAAAGCAGAGATGCTTGTGAGTGTGTCTATATGACATATGCATATAGAACCGCGCTGTCTGTGAGAATGTTTCCGGCGTCCGAAGCAGACGGTTCGCAAATGCATTGCTCCATTGCCTTGGATTTTTGGCTGTAGCTGAAAAAGAGGCTTCAGCTGCGCGTACGTTAAGGACGAGACCATGCACAGTGCGGGCCGATGCGCTTGGGAATACACACACAAGCCGGATCCACCTGAGGGCTGGGTGCTTGGCACGTGCAGCGAGCAAGTTGCCTATCCCTAATACAGCCACATGCACAAACGCATTGGGTCGTCCAAAGTCGACGGATACGAGCCGAACTCCAGTCTTGACGCGCCACATGCCTCCTGCAGCTCGTGTTGTTTTTCTCGTTTCGACACCACCTCTCTGTGCCTTTAATTTCTTAATTTCTTCTCCTTTTCTTTTTTCGGCGATATCGCACACGCAAGATTGGGGTCTGCAGGAGGGGCACAGCACAATGGTTAAAAACCAAAGAAACAAATTGGGGATGCAAGGAAAATGCGAGAATCCCGTCGCTAGCCTCATTGCCGGTGTCTCAAATATGGCCCAGTTCCAGACTTCTTCCTTGGTGGCTTGGGTGGCTCCAACCGCTCCTGAATCTCTAATCGGGATCTGCACTGTTTCGGCACCGTGCCACTTCCAGCACTCCATAAAAATAGCCCACAGCCCGGGTAGGGCTACACCGTTAAGGGTCGTTGCTGGCTGTCGAAAACGGACCCAAACGTACAGAAAAGGGGCTCTTGTGGCGGTGCAGACACGGTGGTGTGCCGACTCGTCACCATGGCCACTCACCGTACTCTGTAGTGGTGTTTTATATGCAGTCTCCTGTTCTCAATGAGCGACACATCTATGCCGATATCATTTTTGTCATCGTCCCCCATGCTCCATCGCCTACCATTTCCAGACCTGCGGAATGTCATGTAACGAAACGGTCCCTCTTGCGTGATGCGAGCGGGATTGGGTCGGTCGGACCATAGCCTCTTGGTATTCGGACTCCAAAAGGGAAGGTAGATGAGAGAAGAGAGCAGGGATGGGCTCGCATTCCAACAGTGATGACAGCCAGGCAACGCCGTCACAGGAACAGTCTGAGCATTCCTTTGGAGGTGGCATCTAGCCTCAGCCGCTGCATCAATATTACTTGTCCGAAAAGCATGACTCGAACTATGAAAAAAAGTCAAACGGCGTCACCAGCCGCCAGGCCAGCGTTGGTTCCATTGAATGTTTCCTTTCGCTTTCTTTTTTTTCGATTGACATATTACCCTTGTCGGCTGGACCGGGACTGCTCGGCGACACATATTCCCCCGCCAGCAACTTCCGCGATTTCCCCGGTCGGCTCCTGGCGGTCCAGGCTCCTTGGCTCGGAGGAAGCCCGGGATAGCAGGAGACCCCATAGTGTTTAATCACAGCCGTCGCCCGTTCCGTGTTATGGACATAGTGCCGGTTTGCACGTCCGTTGGCAGATGGAGCATTGTTGCTGTAGCGGGCGGCTGAGCAATGGAGGCAACTGTCATATTTAAATGGTCTGGACCTAGTCCCTAATGTTGCAGATGCGTCCTCGACGGACGCAGAGTTGGTTGTTCCTGAACACCGAGTCAAGCAATTGCTGTTCAAGTCAAGTTCGGGTTGTATGTGTCAAAGTTTTGTCGGATAGCGCGAGCTGGCCAGGTACCAAACTCTGCTCACAGGCCTCTGAAGGAATGCCGCGAACCCAGGCAGTGTAAGGAAAGATCCTACGAGCCCAGCCTCCAAGGGTGCCTCAATCAGCGTATTTGTTTTACCGATATGTACCGGCACACGGGCAACGGGAATCGCCGATTCTGCTTCAGGTGGGTAGGAGCCGGAGCTCTGCCGATTCCATGACGATGCACCAGCACGGCCAGGCCGGGTCAGGACTGGTCTATGTCCGCGTTCGCCATCGGAACCGACCTTCTGAGGGTATAGGATACCTTGGTATCTGCATTGCTCGGAGAGTAGGCGCCGGGCTGCTACTGGAATAGCGAGGCTAGGCTGGCGGCAACGGAGCGGGCGGGGAGCCTGGGATCAAAGGCAATCTCGGGAGAAGGGCCAGAGCCGGCCAATGTGGCGGGGCTCGCATTTTATTTGTTCCCGGATAGATTGGATTACCCTCCCTCAAGGCGCCCCCCCAGCTCTGGCAGTTTCCATGACTTGGGGTTTTCCCACCCATCTCAATCGAATCCAGACTCAACTGGCAAGACATGCCGCTGCTGAACGCACCCGCCATGCAAGTCGAGCCGGACACTGACGGGGGCAGGCTACTGGCCGCTTAAAAGCCGGGTCCACGACGGACACGGGCGATCATGTTTTGATCGGGCGCCGGGCGCAAACAAGCCCGGTGGGAACACGCCTGCAGTGGTGGTGGCGTCGGGACATAGCCAGGGGCAGGGCGGCTTCAAGCACCAGATGCAACCTAAGCACGATGGTGCCGCCTGCTGGGGCGCTTGCGATTGGCTGCCAAGTGCGCAAACCCGGGCAGGGTGGCGTTCCACCTCTCACGCTGGTGCGGGAGTGTGGAACGGCGTCAAATGGGCCAAGCGGCGCAAAGCGTACGAGGGAACACGGCGAACAAAGGATCCAGGCTGCAGCCAATGACTTGGCAGGAGGAGGATGGGCTGGGACGCGTCCAGCGGCGAGAAGCCGCGAATCGAAACTAGACCTAGACGCTCGCGGGAAGTGGGCAGGTGGGGGGTGTAGCAGGTGAAAGTGCAGTCGGATATGGATGGATGCGTCGGCGCTGCGCGCGTCGGTCAATCGGGCGACGAGGGCACTGTTCGCGAAGGAATTGGCTGCTGTTGGCCGCAAAGGGTCGCAAGATTAACTGGACTGCAGCACGCTGCTCCCGCTGCGGAGAAGGGACGGGGGCCGAAATGCGCATGGGGTTGCACCAGCGAATGGCAGCGCAGGACCGCGTTTCGCTAACGGGCAGCATGTCAGCTCAGCACAGCCCTCCCTGCGCTTTTTTCAGCACCCGGGCGCTCTCCAGCGGCATCGAGGCTGCTTGCGGGTGGAATTGGCACTGGAGCTTGGCTCCTCTCTTTGCGAGGGCCCCCTCCTCCCCTGCAAACACTGCTGCTGTCTAAGACGCTCCTCCCAACCCTATTGCCCAGCCCGCCCGCCCCGGCCCAGTCTCTGCTTGGCACGGTTCCCATGTCCCAGATCCTCGCAGCCCACCCACTCTCGTCCGTCTTTCCCTCTCCCTTCCTCCCCCTTCCGCCACCTCTGCGCCCATCGCCTTGCCAGCGAGAAGTCCAAGATCACAGTCACCACCGACCGACCGTCACGAACCTCGCGGCCCTGATCCCGCTCCAGACTCGACCTGTCCCGTCCTCCGCCGCCGGCCCATCTTTCCTTCCTCTGTTGAGCTAGTCTCTCAGTCCGCTCTTTTTTTATTCTATTCTTCCTTTTTGTCCCCTTTTTTACCTCGACCCGAACCGCGCCTGGTACGTCCTTTGCCGATCACGTCCGCAGCCACCGACAACCGACTCCCACGCGCCTTCGATTCGTCCGTTGCTCCTCCCTCCCTTTTCTCGGCTGTTCTGTCCACGATTATCAAGAGCATATTCTCAGAAAGCAATTTGCGCGAGGGCCACTCGCGTTTTGATCTGCGAAACAACTTTTTGTATCAATCGCCAAGGGTTGCCTGCAGGACCCGAATAGCGCCTGCTCCACAGCGCTGACCCGCGACGCCCGCCCCGATCGACACTGCTGGACTTGAGGGTCCCCAGGCCGCCGCCCTTGGTCCGCCAATCGCCATCGCGAGACAGCGCATCTGCCCGAGAAGCCTCTCCGCTCATTCAATTGCGGCGGAAAGGTCTGCTGGCCCTTTCGCGTCGACGTCGACAACTTCTCGCCCAGAATGGAGCATGTCGTCGCCAACGCCGGCGGAGGTGAGTCCCATCCTCGACCAGCGCTGTCTTGGTGCCCGTTTCCTGCTTCTAATGCGTTTGCCCCTCCAGTCCGTGCCGCAGGACTCTTGCCTAGGCAACGAACATGTCTTTCAACATGCCCGCCCCCTGGGAAATGTAATCTTGTGTGCGACACGAACAAGTCGTGTCAGATTTCGGTACCTACGTTCGACGCGAACGACATGTCCTGTATCCTGGAGTGTCCAAAAATGTTCTGTGGCCTCAATCCCACCCTGCCCCCGGTCCAGACGGGATCCTCAGATACGTCGGGCGGCAGCAGCGGCGCCAGCGTCGGGCCAATCGCGGGTGGTGTGGCCGGAGGTGTGGCCGCCATCGCCATCGCAACATACTTGGTCTGGAGGTTTTGTATCAAGGGCAAGCGACAAGCCATCGATCAAGATGGCTGGAACAGCGAGAAGGACGGCGCCACAATCAGTGGCCACTCGGACTTTGTCGCCAGGAGGGACCAACGGTCGTCGTCGCACACGGTCCATTCTGTCGCCTCCACGGTGCTCACGAGGGCCTCCAACGTCATCCAGATCGCCTACATCCCTGGCGTGACCAACCGCGCCACGCCCACCTCTCCGACTCTCCTCGTTCCTCCAGTCCCGCCAATCCCCTTGTCCGTGTCCCAGGCCAGCAGCCCGGCCGCGCCCGAAGACCAGCACTTCTTCATGCCCAGCGATCTGCGCCCCGACTCGACCTACTCGGCCATGTCGGGCTACACGGACCGCACGTCATATGCCCGCACGTCGTACGCTCCCCGCTCGAGCATCGCGTCCACCATCTACGGAAAGAATGCCGTCATCGTTGCCCCGGCCCAAACAGGAATGCGCGCCAAGCCGGCCATGGTCAGCGTCAAGTCGACCATGAGCAGCGGCAGCAGCGGCACGAGCACGCCTCCCGTCCCCAACATTGACTACGAGAAGTACAGTGCCGGCGATGCGGCCAGGCCACCACCAAGCCCGGCCAACAGCACCTTTAGCGTTGGATCCACGTTCCTTAACAATGCGAGCGCCAGCACCGCTATGGCAGCCCGACCCAACATCGTCCGTGTCGGGAGTGTCTCCAAGAAGCCGGGCAGCAGTCTGGCCAACTCCGTGACCATGGGTGACTCGGCCGCCTCCTCGCCACTGCTAAACTCGCCGGTATCTCCCAGCGAATCCCGAGCCTCGGCAGCCATAACTCTGATCGCGGATTCTCCCTCTCCCGACCAAGGACCCTTTGCCGATCCGCCCAAGTCATCAAACGATAACAGCAAAAAGTCGCTCAACGCTGTTATAGAAGAGGCAACCCGCCGTGCCTCGCAACGAGATGTGGGCAAGACGGACCGCGAGAGGAGTCCATTCAGCGATGAGCATGCCACCCGCTAATAAGGGTAGCCTCAGTACAGCCATCCGAACCTGCGTGGACGACGGTGCTTCCCCATTTTTTTCTTGTTCAAATCTTCTGGTACTTATTTACTCGGCGGCTCGAACGCCACAAAAGCTTGCGGCCGAAGCATGTCTCGAGATGACTTGATTTACTACTGTATTCCCCTTTCCTTGCATATTCTTCTTCGTACCCCTGTCGATATTTTGGGCAGTAGAGGTGGCTTTTTTGGTGTGGTTTTTGGACATGCTCACCAAGGTTTATGTCAATGGGTTGGCGTTGGATTCCCCTCACCTAACCATTTGATTATCTGGATTTGGGTACGCGGCCGACTGGGCAACACGTCGACTGCTCGCTTGTTTCTCTTACCCGGTCGATTTTCCTTTGTACGCCATATCTTTCACTCTGGAGATGACACCCAGTTTAGGTGCTGCGACCAGATGTATATGGAAAATAAAAGGACACAGTGTGACGCTCCCATGATGTATTCCACGTTGCCTACACCCACAGCCATGGCTTGATACTTGGCTTGATGGAGAAGACGCGATCGTTGTTTGGTCTTGGACGCTTGTTAGATCTGCGACTCTGTATCTTGGCAAAGGCTCTCCTGGACAGAACATAGTTATCTGGGATAGGGCCGGGACGTGAACTACACCACGTGCCAACAACCGACTTTAGACATATTGATTGACTAGGGCCGAAAGCTTCTAATGCCACTTTGTCCTATTTGCCATGATTCTTAACTCTCACCGGGACTTCGCTATCGGTACAACCAAAAGATGCAGACGCCTATATATACACATAGTCTCCTGTCTGTACACAGCAGTGAGGGCAATCTTGCGTAGAGACGCGCAAGTCATGGGAAATCAATCTTTGTGGTACTGCATCTGGAGATAGCAGGATACTGCCGTCATCCAGAAGCCTCACGGAGCGGCAACTGCAGCACATTCCGGCATGGTGAGTGCCTGGCTGCAAAGCACCCAGCTAATGCAGCTCTAGCGGGTTCTAGCAGCCCAGGCTCAAGCGTCTTGCGAACCATGGCACTTATCTAAAGAATAGCCATGCCTTTTACAATTTGTAACCAGTACCGGTGGTAACGCGATAGACTGTGTATGTTTGGCAAGGACAACAAGACAAGGCCAAGATCAAGCACTCGACACAAGAACCGCCCAGGGGCATAGAACAGACAAAAGCAAACGCATAGCCACGATGCATATACAAGGTCAAGGACCGGGCAAAGCTCTTGTCGGTGGACTATCTGGACGATGCCGTGTTATCAACAAGACTAATCCACACAGTAACAAGCCGTCGTTTATAGCACGCCTGTCGCCTGGAACGTAAAGGCTTTCCATGGCGGCGTACCTCTCTGCCTCTGCCTCTCGTTATGCTTGAGCCTCTTCTCCTCGGCTGCCCGAGGGCCTCCTGCCTCCTCCAGCTTCGCCTTTCTCGGTCCCTCGGGGCCTCGACGCATAACATGTCCTTTTTATTCGCCGCTCTTGTACTGCTGGCTGCGGTTTTGCTAAGCGGCCCCTTTGTTTCGGCATATTGTTGCCAGCGGCCTTGGGTGTAAGTGGTCCTGAGGGCAAGAGTCCTGTCGTTTCGCTGGTCTTCTGCCTCTTCCTGGCCATCACCCCGATCTCCGGTATGCCCCGAATCCCCGCCAGCGCTCTGATGTTGCGGACGAATTTCGATGTTCCGTTGCGCTTGGGATTCCACTGATGATTGTCTACGCTCTACGTCTGAAATACTCAAAGCCAAGCTACGTTGGTCACATCGTATATAGTGCTGCGGTCACCGCTCGTTCCAGCACGCCGTGTGGCCCGTGGAACCATGGCAGACAGTGTTACTGCATGTACAGTATACTGGGAACCCAAACAGGTTTGCATGGCGAGGAACACGAAGCGGATCTTGTGCCCAACCATATATAGGGCAGCTACAGGCTTGGAGTGTATTTAGTCGCCAAGATAGCACCCGTGGATGCAGCAGGTATTATCATGTGAGATATAATATGTGTAGGCCGCATGCGGTAAAATGGGCACAATTCACCTACATTGAGGCATTTGCAGTCAATAGGAGTACTTCCATGTGCGATGTGATGCGTGGGACACGTTGAGGCATGAATGAAATTTCACAAAAAAAAAGGCCGAGCATCCAATACCGCTAGACGACAGCTCTCTGGACCTCGCAGCCCTTCCGCAGCCAGTAAGTACTGACTGGTATATTCATCACATGGTGTTACCGAGGAGTGAAACTAGGAACGCAAAAATAAAGAAGAAGAAAAAAGGCAACTCGAAGCGAGAGAAAACGGAGACAGTCATAAAACACAAAAAAAAACCAAAAACAAAACGCATATGTATGTTTGCTGCCATATATGTGCACGTGGACGGCACGGACGGGCTCCCCAGCCTGCTGGACCATACGTGTCCTGCATGATGGCAAGCGGAGCATGGCGGGCGGGCGCGCATCCTTCGGCAGGTGCGCGCGCGGGAAGAGGCCCGAGGACGATGGACAGGCCGCTACGGGTAAACGGGACCAAGGGCGCCGAGCGGCCCTGCCAGAAGCGCCCCCATCCCGCCCGCCCGCCTTGCTGTCCGAGGGCGAGAGGTGCGACGCGCGGTGCCGCCTCGTTTGTGCCGGCCTTCTTTTGTGCGGAGAAAGAAAAGAATAGCACCACCGGGCTAGGCTAGGCCCACTGAAACGATACCCACGGCCTCAGGGCAGATCACCGACCAGACAGGGAGGCAGGGGGAAAATGAATTCAAGGTTCCGTGGTTAAGCGGGCGGCGGCACGCGCGCCAGAGCGGCTCACGCGTGAATCCCGTCGACGGGCAAAGTGTCGGTGCGCCGAGACTGGGGCGGGAGAGCGACACATGGCAAGGAGACGAAGGGAAGGAAAAAAAAAAAAAAAAAAGGTCTCCGCCATGCACGCACAGTGAAATCTACAAAAGCGGTCGCTCGTAAGCTACGGCATGCGGGCGGGTTCGGGGTTCGGGTAGTGGATCCGTGGTGTGGGTGGGTGTCGGCGTTGGTTGCTGGCATCAGCAAAAAGACCGACGGGGGGTAGGATGCTGGCCCTGGGCGCCGCCGCCGGCTTTGTGAGGTGGGATAAATGCACGTGCAGGGTAGCCTGGCCGGAGAGGAAACGGGCTGCAGAGACAAGAAACGTGGCTGTGGAGAGCAGCAGCCCGAAAAAAAAGGGCTGGGGCGGGGGAGGGAGCGGGAGATAAGGGAGGCGGCCACACGCAGGGCGGGAGGGGAGGGTAGGGAGAGTGGTGGTGGGTGGTGGGTGTTGGAGAATGGAGTGGGCGGCGACGGTCGTTGCCCAAGACAGACACCGACCGACCGACTGGCCTCTGGACCACCGACTGGCGCGCACACCGGCCACGGAGGGTGGGTGGGAGGGGAGAGTTCGTACAGTGTAGTGTACAGTAGACGCATGCGTAAAGCAGCCAAGGATCGTCTGCAGGACGTGGGGGGAAAGAGAAAAGGGAGAAGGTCGCGCGGCCCATCTGGCCGGCCGGCCAGCCATCCACACACATATCCACATACCCACATACCCACACACACATATACCTAGACGCACCCACGCACCACAAACAGCCCGCAGCAGACAGCAGATGGGCGCGCATGGGCCCAGGGGAGGGGGACGCCGTTGGAGTCGGCGGAGGCCGCGGCGCATGCATTCATTGGGTGCCACGTGGGGTTGGCAGAAGCGAGGAGCGGCGGCGGCAGCGGGCCATGCCAAGATGCCTGCTGGCTGGCCGGCCGTATGTAAGCAGAGGCGTGTGTGTGTATGTGTGTGTACCTTGCCTTGCCTTACATGGACCAGATGTGCAGGCAGGGCTGTTTGTCGCGAAGAGGCAAAAGGAAGAAGACAAAAAAAAGGAAGCAAAAAAAGTGGAAAATTAGCTTTTTGCCCTCTATGGTGTTGGTACGGCGCGACCATGGATGCCTCGTCGCTTTTTCTGGGCCTCGCCTGCTTGTCAACACTCGCCCTTTATTTTTTTTATCTTTTTCTTTTTCTTTTCCATTTCCACACATGATCTCCCCCCTGCCAAACCCACCCAACAGGCCAAGCACAGCCAATCATGGATACCAGCAATGCCACCGATTGCAAGGTGGGGGCACGGGGAAGTACGGGGAACAGCACCCGGCTGCTCCAGCCTCGTCAGCCATGCGCCCCGTCAACCGCAGAAAAGGACTGGAAAGGCAATCCGTCGGGTGCAGCCGGCGAGGCAAATTCCACATCTGGCATGCTAGCGCGCCAGTGCATAACAGCGGTGTGAAGAGAGAGCGCGGCTTTTTTTTGCTTATTTTATTTATATCCATTTTTTTTTTTGGGGGGGGGGGGGGGGGGGGGGG
>PYSQ01000085.1:0-50250 GCA_003049435.1 Nakataea oryzae | reverse complement strand
GCCGCCTGCCACCCACGCCACGCATTGCCATGCAGCGGCGCTTGACGCGACAGTAGGTGGGCATGGAGGCGGGTTTAGCGGCGGACAAGGCCTTATTTCCGTTGTGGGCACGCTGGTCGCAGGCGCGCGCTGGGGAACAAGCAAGCAAGTCCTGGCCGCGAGAGCCTGGGCCACGGCGCCCATCAAGGGACTCGTCGCAGCCAGCCAGTCACGCAGCCATACACGTTCGGTGCCTGTGTCTCGATCGTCATGGGTTCGGCTCATCGGGGCGGGATGGGCGCGGCCTCGCGTCGCCGATGACGGATGGCGTCTGCAAGGGTGGCCGATTCGTCAGCGCTAGACTAGGCCTGATCGCTGGAGCGAGGTGCTGGGCCGCTCCGGATGGGACGGCGGCTCCTTTTGGTGGCAGCTGCCGCGTGACGACGCCGTCGATTGGAGCTTCGACTGTTGATGCAACAAACCAACTCGGCTCGCGGCTACCCCATCGATATATGCGCCTTGTCCGTCCCTCGCGCAGGTTCCGATGGCGGCCCCAGACGAGGCGACCCCAGCCAGCAAATTGAGCGCCATGGCCAGCAAGCCCGCCAAGCCCAGCCGATCTGGGGCTCCTGCTTGGCTCAGGGCGCGTCGAGGGTTCGGGTTCTGCGAGGTAAATCCAATTTAGCTCGCATTCCCAATCGAACCTGGCCGACCCCTCCCTGCCTCCCTGCGGAAACCCACCCCGAGCAGCTGGCTGGCCCTGGAGCCGCCACGGCGGGCGGGAGCACAGGTCGAGGTACCTTGCTAGCGCATCCGCGCTCGACCCCTCAAGAGTCGGACGAATGGCGTGCCACGACCCCCATCGCGGGGAGCGAAATCGGCGGCGGGCAGGAGGGCGAGAAAAGTACGAGAAAAAGAAAAGACTGAAAAAAGAATCTCCAACTCGCGTGACGCCCAGCCCCAGCCCGCCTTGCTCGACGGCCGCGCTGATCGATTGAGAAAAGAGAAGAAAAGGAAAAGGAGAGGGGGAAAAAAAACAACAACATCATCGCCATGTCGCTGACCAACGCCACGGCCGCCGAGGCCGCCCGCGAGGCCAAGGCGGCGTCGCACGTGTTGGCCACGCTCCCCGTCGCCGCGCGTAACGACGCCCTGACAGCCATGCATGACGCTCTGGCCGCTGCCCGCGACGACATCTTGGCCGCCAACGCCCGCGACATGGCCCAGGCCCGCCTCGCCGCCGCCGACGGCCGCCTGAGCCCCAGCCTCGTCTCGCGCCTCGACCTGGCCCGCCCCGGCAAGTGGGAAGACATGCTCCGGGGCGTGCTCGACGTGCGCGCCCTCGACGACCCCGTAGGCCGCGTCTCGCTGCGCACCCGCCTCGACGACGGCCTCGACCTCGAGCGCGTCTCGTGCCCCATCGGCCTGCTGCTCGTCATCTTCGAGGCCCGCCCCGAGGTCATCGCAAACATCGCCGCCCTGGCCGTCAAGTCGGGCAACGCCGTCATCCTCAAGGGCGGCCGCGAGTCCACCGAGTCCTTCGTCGCCATCGCCGCCGTCATCTCCGCCGCCCTCGCCGCCTCGAGCGTCCCCAACGCCGCCGTCCAGCTCGTCACCACCCGCGACGCCGTCTCGGACCTGCTCGCCCTCGACCGCCTCGTCGACCTCGTCATCCCCCGCGGCGGCAACGAGCTCGTCCGCCACGTAAAGGCAAACACCCGCATCCCCGTCCTCGGCCACGCCGACGGCCTCTGCTCCGTCTACCTCGCCCCGGACGCCGACCCGGCCCTGGCCGCCGACGTCGTCGCCGACAGCAAGACTAACTACCCGGCCGCCTGCAACAGCGCCGAGACCCTGCTCGTCGCCCGCGACGCCCTCGCCTCCGTCTTCCCCGCCGTCGCCGTCGCCCTGGCCGCCCGCGGCGTCACCCTGCGCTGCGACCAAGAGTCCAAGGCCGCCCTGCCCGCCGGCGCCACCGTCGTCGACGCCACCGACGCAGACTTTGACACCGAGTTCCTCTCGCTCGACCTGGCCGTGCGCGTCGTCGCCGGCCTAGACGAGGCCATCGCCCACATCAACGAGCACGGCAGCCACCACACCGACGCCATCATGACCGCCTCGCCCGCCGACGCCGAGCGCTTCATGGCCGCCGTCGACTCGGCCGGCGTCTACTGGAACGCCTCGACCCGCTTTGCCGACGGCATGCGCTACGGCTTCGGCACCGAGGTCGGCATCAGCACAAACAAGATCCACTCGCGTGGCCCCGTCGGGCTCGAGGGCCTCATGATCTACAAGTACAAGATCCGCGGCAGCGGCCAGGTCGCCGCGTCCTATGGCGAGGGCGAGGGCAAGAAGCCCTTCAAGCACGAATCTCTTCCCCTGTAGGGAGGGCCCAAAGAGGAATAATCCAAATCCATGCATGCTGCTCCCAAGGCTAGTTGGAAATACCCCTTGGTAATGATGGAGTCATGTTTGCTGGCGTTATGGTCAAGATAAAGGAGAACAAAAGTTATTCATGGTTTAGCTCTAGGTAGAGGTTGTGGGTGAAACGGGCGGAGGCTCTGTTTGACCACTAATGATATCACTATATCCGGGGATTGCAGACGCCTAGGTACCTACCAAAGTAAACACAGTAATACACTAAAAAGAAGGGAAAACCACCAGAGAAAGACGAGTATATAATAATTGCATTGGCTGAAAGATTAGAAGCAAATCTGAAGAAAAGGTGCCCACAAAAGCAGAAGCTGGAGTTTCGTCCATCCATACCTGGCCTCTCTAAAAAGGATGTCCCCCATACAGCATTTGCTGCCTCATAATAACTTTGTTTCATGCTTACTTACTCTATTCATAATAAACGTGATCGTTGAAACAAGTAAAATTCATATTGAAAAATCAACGCAGATTATCCACCTTGGCCCATGGAAAAAAAAGAGAAACAGAGAAAAAAAACCAAGGCGTATTCAACAAAGCGATGACAGGATGGTGTGTCTTACATGATTGTTCTCAGCTGAGGTCGAACCCGGCATTGGATGAAACGGCATATAGCAGCTTCCTCTTCAAAATATCCAGAGTTGGGTAGCGAGGAAGCTTTAGAAGGTTTATGCATGTGCTTGCGCTGGGCAGTCGTTCTGGGTCGCCGCCGCCGTCGCGGATGCTGAACCGCGGCCTCAGCTGGGAGAAGCCGAGGAGAGGGGCGCGCGGAGTTGACGTGACGTACTTGAGAACGTCGCGGCGCTCCGAATCCTGGAACTCGCGCATGGCCTGCCAGAACAGCTCGACCGTGGGATGTTCCTGGCCGTCGTCGCCGATCTCGTACACGCCACTGTAGACTGTGTTGCGCCGCAGGTCTTGGATGTCAATCTCGGATGAGTCGCCGCCGACGAGGCGCTGCAGCTCGCTCTGGTTGAACATGGACAGCCACGCCGGGTCAATGATGCTGCCCAGCCCGCGCAGGAACGCCCGCGTCTGCTGGTGCGGCTGCGCCACCAGCCGATGCCGCGCCACGTACGATATGTACAGCGGCCGGTTCTCGTTGGTCACCGCCACGTCCTTGCCGTTGGGCACCAGGTTCCGTGTTATCGTCACCGTCTTCTCGCCGAGCGGCGAGACTTGGTCGTTGATGGTGAAGTCTAGCTCTAGTTCCGACACGTCTGACTGCATGTTCTTGAGGCGCAAGAGGCCTTGGTACAGCTCCTCATCCATCTCACGCAGGTCGTTGATGCTGGCACGGTACCCCAGGTCCGTCACCGACGACGCCCATTTGAGCAGGAAGAAGCCGGCAAAGACAATATCGATGAGGATCCCCTCGTACATGCACTTGCCGACGATTCGACCCAGGAACTCGTACTGCTCTAGCAGCGTCTGCATCTGCACTGCCCACTCATCGCTGTCCTCGGCGAACCCGACCCGTCTCAGCGACTCCTGGAGCTGATCGACTGAGGATGGGTTCGGATACAAGGCGCTCGACTTGTTGGCGACAAATAGGTTGTGCTGGCTGCTGGTGAAAGCCTCCATAGTGATGCTCGTCAGGAACTCCTTGGTGACTCCGCCCCCGTCGATTCCGGCCTCGACAGTATCGAACTGGTCGACAAAGGTGATCTGGATCGGTTCCTTGAGACCGTCGCCGAGCGAGTAGAAATGCTGATATGCATCGTCAAAAATATTGCCTCGCCTGATCCGGGCGTGGTGTCGGCCGACAACGCCTCTCCCAGTGCTCGAGTCCCTGGCTCCTGCGCTCTGGATCACAAACTGGCGCCACTGATCCGCGTCGACATGCCCGTGGCGCCGCCTCTCCTTGTCCAGGTGGACAAAATGTCTGAATATCTGAACCCGCGTCTCAAATGGTATGACGAAGGGCATGTTGCGGAGTATCTCCAGCTTGGGCCCTATCATCGCCAGAGTCCGGTCGCGCTGCTGCTTCTTGTGCCGCGCCTTGAACTGCTCAAGCATGGCGGCCCTAGACCGGCGCTGACCAGCCCAGCTGAACGTCTGGTGCTGGCTGCTGCCAATCATATCCTCCATCTCTTCGTCCTCATCGCTAATCTCCTCATCGCTCTGATCGCCCCTCATATCGTGCTGTCGTTGTTCCTCCAGAGCTACCGCCGATAGGAAGCTGTCCATGTCGAAGCGCGATGTCATGAGCCAGTGGCCCGACGGCAAAAACGGCCGTCGTGAGTCTCGCTCGTAAAGCATTCTGATGGCCGTGATGACGATGTTCCGAAAGGCATCAAAATCAATTCCCGATATGACCGTGAAGCTTGGAGACGTCTTTTCTCGCGCCTTGCCTTTGGGCGACGACGCCATTTTGACAACATCATCCAGCGACTGCGCATTGTTGTCGGCCCCGCCCTCAACCTGGAGGAGATCAGCCGCGTTGTGGTATAAAGTGAAGCCGAGGTTCTTGAGAAAGAGTGACAGCTGTTTGAGATCCTCCAGCGGGAGACTGCAGGCAGCAAGGCGAGAAGACGGAGTCCCGCCCGCAAGGGGTCCAGATACACCGCTGAAGAAATCCTCATCGTCAGTGAGCCGGAGGACGAAGACATATAGCTCGAGGAAAAGCAGAACCGTTCGCCACTCGCGGTCCCAAGCCGAATCTGTTGAGGATGACTGGAAGTATGTCCGCTGTAAGAGGAAAGCGTGGGCTGCCTTCTCGTCACGGATCACACGCGAGAACACGGTTGTTGTCTTGACAGCATCCCAGAAAAATCTAATCGAAGGTAGCTTTCCTGTCTGCCCCGCGATCTCAGCCAAGTAAAGCCTCATTCGTATGTCATCACCACGGCTTGGGAAACATCGGATCAGCGTTAGAATGTAGCCAGCGAGAATGCTAGCATCCCCAGCGGTCTGTGATGACGCAGCTCCGTAGTTGCTTCGTAATGTTAGTGGAACCCAGGCCCTTGTGCGCGGACGGACTAGATGTTGACCGGGGGAAGCGGGTGCTACTTACAAGACAAACTTGCTTAGCAGACTCGACACCTCTCCTCGCTCTATGAGGGAGGCTAATTGCGTGGAAACATAGCGGGGGATCGGCGATTTCCCTGCAACGGTTTCTATGCTGGGAGTGCCTCGAGATGTTAGGGGAGTATATCGAGATCTTATTTCATTGGCCAGATTTGACAGTTGGACGTGCAGCGCCTTGGCGTATGTTGATGTCTGCGAGGTTGCAGACTGAGCACGCTGCAGGCCGATGAAGTGGGCGAGCAGCCAAAGAAGATTGTCCTTGGCAACGCTCGCCAGGGAGCCAGACGAGAACTCGTCGACTACTGCAGTGGAAAGCCGTTCGGGCTGGATAGCTTTCACTAGTGATTCTGGGTGCTCCTCGACGAGTGCTAGATCGGGCGAGGTAAGGAAGGAGGTGACAAAGGCCTGGTACGCTTTCGAAGCGAAGTGGTCTGGGTCTCCAGTCAGCCTCCGCACTTGAGGGCTGTGCATTATTTGGGGTTGCTTACCTGTTGGTGCCTTCTCGAGCACCAATGGTAGTGAGATTGCGGTGAGAACCATCCCGCTAGCGTCATGGCCATCCAGCCGTCCATCTGTAATGATTCTGGCAAGAAAGGTGTAGTAGGAATCAAGGCTGTCGGCCACCGATTCCGGCCGTCTTTCAACAAACAAAACCAACAGCCCCAACAAGACCGCCAGTTGTGCTGCGGGCCTCTCGCCCTTGTTCGCGGCTGCAACAAGGATGCGGACCAGGCCTTTGAGCCGCACCGCTGGGGTGTGCTCGGGGGCCAACACGCCACTCTCGCTTTCGACCAGATCCTCGGAGAACCTGGCGAGCACTTCGTAGTCTGCAGCAAGGTCGGCGCTGACAACGCTCGGGAGCAGCGGGAATGCCCGGGACACACGCTCGTCGGTCCTAAGCGGGGGCTGGCGGCGGTATAGATCGTCGAAGAGGCGGCGGCGCTCAGCTTTGAGGGCCTCCCGCTCATGGTGGCCCCTCCATGCCCTCTGGATGTTCTGTACAGCCCTCAGGCGGTCCCTCTCCTGCTGCCGTTTCTGGCGGTCGGCCTGGGCCTCGGCGACAGATTTGGTGGCGCCGGTCGAGGGCCCGGCACCCCACGAGGTGCCAGCGAAGGGGTCGCTCCGTTGACCGCTGAGGTTGACGTTTCTCGGCCTTCGAGAGGTGCCGGAGAATGTGGGAAACATGTTTGGGGTTTGGGAGCGGTGCTAGGAGCCGAAGGCCGGCGTCGGATCGGGTCGAGCGGGGCGGGACGGAGGTTGGAGGAGGCCGAGATCGAGGGCGTCGGCGGTTGCTCGGAAGCGGGAGCAGCAGCGTCACCAGGACCCAAAGACAAGGCTGTGTTCGGTCATCAGCCAACAAGTACGCGGTGGCAACCGAGCGCCGCCGAGGGTAGGTAGCTTCGTGGTGGCAAGCTGGGGGCGAGGCGGGCAAGCAAGCTCGGCCTGTTCGGAAAGATTGGGATCGGTTGGCGGTTGCGGGTTGAGTCGAGGCGGTGGTTGCAAAGCAGGGGCTCGACGATGGCGGGGTCTGTCGGCACCTTGTGCTAGGCAGCTGGATGACGGAGCTAAGGATTGATGGGATGCATGGACTGCAGCACAGCTACAGGTACCACGTCGATCAGGTAGCCCCCAAGCAGTTGCGCCCGCCCAAGGGCGCCTACCCGGAATGGAGAATGGGCCTGGGCTACCTATGCTACTGCGGCGACTTTTTAAATGCCCGGGCAGCCAGAGGCACCTAGGGTATCTCTCTTGTGCTCGCCATCAACAGTGGCGGCGATTGGCATTGATCATCTCCATGCGTGTTGCGCCTCGAACCCGGTCTGAACACCAAAATTCAATCGTGACCGCATTCCCTCACGCGTGGAGCACGCACAAGCCGACAGGCGCTCGAACATTCTAGCAGCTGCTTGAGGCGATGGTTTCTGGCCATGCTGGCGCCTTAGTCACCACCCCAGTGCCAAGTCCAGCACCAGCGCACGCTGCTGCCCAGACCCGACCCTGGAGGCGCGACCTTGGTGGCCTGCGAGTCCCTGTACCGACGCAGGTGCAGGTGCCACCTCCCCTGAGCGCTGGCGCTGTGGGCCTCCTGTCCATCTGATAATGATAAGGGTGTGATAACAACCGGACAGGACTTATCTACATGAGTAGGTATGCACCGATATCGACCAGATGCCCCCAGCTAGGCGTGCTAGGCCTATGTAGGTCCTTTGCAAATTTCTGTGTAGGCAGATGTGCCTTCCAGCTGATTGTCACAGCCAACTCTTCCCGCGCAGGCCAAGACAGCCTGGCGGCGAGTAAAGATCTATCATCCGAGCATTGAACACGAGCCGCGGCGAGGGGAGGAAGGGATTAGAACACAGCCTGATATTTTAGAGGTGCATGGAGATGGCGTCCATGGGCAAAGCCGCCGCTACTGCCCTACAACCCCAAAATTGCCCATTCCAGGTGCCGGCGCACCGCATGCGAAGAAGGCGCATTCTGGCGTCGAGGTTGCTCACGGCACGCTGGTCAAGCTCAAAAAGCGCCGGCTGGCTGTGCGGGCGACACTAGGCTAACGGCCTGCTGCACTAACTCTACTGGCGGCCTGCCACCCCCCACGATTGTTAAACGCACACACGCTTCGCAACCCCCAGGCCCCACATTCCGCATCAAACCAGCAAATTGATGGAGCGGAGATCAAAGAAGTGGGTACATCCGAAGGAAAAAAAAAAGTCGTTTGATGACCGCCTCCGCTTAGAATCCCTCCTCCTCCGCAAACAAAGGGATTTCTTTATCCTCACCAACTTTTTCCAGACAACCCCTCCATTCCGAGTTCAGTCTTGAAGTGCGACTTTTCGTACTTGAATGCTGTTCTCAAGCATCCTCTTCTTCATACCCCAAATCACAAAAAAAATTTGAAAATTCTCCAAAAACCCCCTTGATACCTGTCGAGGAAAAATCGCAAACGGCCTAAACCAACAAAAAAAAAAGCCAAGCCCTACCCAAAGAAAGACAACAAGAGTCTCTGGCAGCGCATCCCGGGCATTCTATCCCTCTTTCAGATTTACGATCTCTCGTCCGTTTCCAGCTGCTTGTCCTGATCCGACGAGCATCAACCGGCCAGGCAGTCTTTGATCGCGAAGGCCGTCTTTCTTTGTTCCCCGCGCCAGCTTCTTGATTTTGCGAGGTGAGTCTCTACGTCGCCAGCATAACATCGCCCGCTTGCCTTGACGCAGACCCGTTTGCTCCTCATCTCTTCAACTCGCCCTTCACCCCTCCTCTGTCTCCCTGGCAGTCGCCAATTTTCCCCTCCTGTTATCCACCCAAACTCAGTCTCCAACCAAGCGGGGACCTGCAGACCGCTCAATTCTGGGCAGAAAGCCAGACCAAGTGTTTTTTCCCCCCTGACTAACCTATCATCATCTACGACTAGTGCCGCCTTTCATCTTCTCCCCCCCCAAAAAAAAAACCCAACATCATGGCCGCTTCCGCGAACTCGGGCGCTGTCGACCAGCTTGCCGCCGACTTTGCCAACACCGGCCTCAACGGTGGTGACAAGGGCCCAGCCGTGAACACCAACGTCGCGGGCTTCCCCGGCGAAGAGCTCGACACTGCCGGTGCCACCCCGTCTTCTGCCGCCCCTCACCCCCAGGCTTCCGCCTCTCTCTATGTCGGCGAGCTGGACCCCTCGGTCACCGAGGCTATGCTCTTCGAGCTCTTCTCCCAGATTGGTTCAGTCGCCTCCATCCGTGTCTGCCGCGACGCCGTCACCCGTCGCTCGCTTGGCTATGCCTACGTCAACTACAACACCACCTCTGACGGCGAGAAGGCTCTTGAAGAGCTGAACTACACGCTCATCAAGGGCCGCCCCTGCCGCATCATGTGGTCGCAGCGCGACCCCGCCCTGCGCAAGACGGGCCAGGGCAACGTCTTTATCAAGAACCTCGATGTCG
This sequence comes from Nakataea oryzae, assembly GCA_003049435.1. Lineage (NCBI taxonomy): Eukaryota > Fungi > Ascomycota > Sordariomycetes > Magnaporthales > Magnaporthaceae > Nakataea > Nakataea oryzae. The sequence continues at coordinate 40,879 of PYSQ01000085.1, read as the reverse complement.
CCATTGATAACAAGGCCCTGCACGACACCTTTGCTGCTTTCGGTAACATCCTGAGCTGCAAGGTTGCCCAGGACGAGAACGGCAACTCCAAGGGCTACGGATTTGTGCACTACGAGACTGACGAGGCCGCCGCCCAGGCTATCAAGCACGTCAATGGCATGCTGCTGAATGAGAAGAAGGTCTATGTCGGCCACCACATCCCCAAGAAGGACCGTCAGAGCAAGTTCGAGGAGATGAAGGCCAACTTCACCAACATCTACGTCAAGAACATCAACCTTGACGTCACTGACGAGGATTTCCGCGCTCTGTTCGAGAAGTTCGGCCACGTTACCTCGTCGTCGCTGGCCCGTGACCAGGAGGGCAAGAGCCGCGGCTTTGGTTTCGTCAACTTCACTTCTCACGAAGACGCTTCCAAGGCCGTTGACGAGCTGAACGAGAAGGAGTTCCATGGTCAGAACCTCTACGTCGGCCGTGCCCAGAAGAAGCACGAGCGTGAAGAGGAGCTGCGCAAGTCGTATGAGGCTGCCCGCCAGGAGAAGGCGAGCAAGTACCAGGGTGTCAACCTGTACATCAAGAACCTTGATGACGAGGTTGATGATGATAAGCTCCGTCAGCTCTTCTCCGAGTTCGGCCCCATCACCTCGGCCAAGGTCATGCGTGAGACCCTTCCCGAGGGTGCTGACGAGCCCGAGGCCAAGGATGAGACCGACACCAAGAAGGAGAACAAGGACGTCAAGGAGGGTGAGGAGACTGCCAAGACCGAGGGCGAGGGCGAGACCAAGTCGGAGAAGAAGTCAAAGCTTGGTAAGAGCAAGGGTTTCGGCTTCGTCTGCTTCGGCAACCCCGACGATGCCACCAAGGCTGTCGCCGAGATGAACCAGCGCATGGTCAACGGCAAGCCTCTGTACGTCGCGCTGGCTCAGCGCAAGGACGTGCGTAAGAACCAGCTGGAGGCCAGCATCCAGGCCCGCAACCAGCTCCGCATGCAGCAGGCTGCCGCTGCCGCCGGCATGCCCCAGCAGTTCATGCAGGCGCCCGTCTTCTACGGCCCTGGCTCGCAGCCTGGGTTTATGCCCCCGGCCGGCGGCCGTGGCATGCCATTCCCCCAGCCAGGCATGGGTCTCCCGGGCGTCCAGGGTGGTCGTCCAGGCCAGTTCCCCGCCGGCTATGCTGGCCAGCAGGGTGGCCGTGGCGGTCTGCCCCAGCAGATCCCGCCCATGTACGGCATCCCCGGCCAATTCCCCCCTCAGGGTCCCTACGGCCAGCCCAACAACCCTCAATTCATTACCACCATGCAGCAGATCCAGCAGGCTGCTCTTGGCGGCGGCCGCGGCGTGCCGGCTGCTCGCGGACCGGGTATCCAGGGCGGCCTTCCTGGAAGCATGCCCGGCATGCCCGGTGCTGCCAACATGCCCGGCTACCCCCCGAACGCTAGGCAACAGGGCGCCGGTGCTGGCGCTGGCCGTGGCGCTGGTGGCCGCAACCAAGGCCCTGGCTTCGCCGGCGCGGCGCCTCAGGGCGGCCGTGGTGCTGCCCCTGCCGAGGGCGCTAGCGTGCTTCAGACTCAGCTGCAGGCTGTTGGCGATAACCCCGGACAACAGAAGCAGATTCTCGGAGAGGTCATCTTCCCCAAGATCCAGGCTATTCACCCTGAGCTGGCTGGCAAGATCACGGGAATGCTCCTGGAGATGGAGAACGCAGAACTCGTTGCTCTGTAAGTCAAGACTCGCCCCAAGTGGCCCCCTAGCCAGCTTCAGCAACTAACATGCCAATCAATGTGCAGCATCGAGAACGAGGGTTCCTTGCGGGCCAAGGTCGACGAGGCACTCGCGGTCTACGACGACTATGTCCGTGCCCAGGGCGGCGAGGCCGGCGACGCAAACGGCCCCGCCAAGGAGGAGAAGGCTGACGTCAAGGCTTAGGCCAGCCAGTTTGAGTTCTCCTTGATAATAGCGATATTTACGGATGGCTACTTCTTTTCGCAGACGATACCATGCATTTCATATCGCATTTTTCTTCTTCTCACGTCTCTTTTTGTTCTTTATTCCCCTCGTGCGTTCTTGGGCTGCGCATCATGGTCTGCAAACAGGCCGACTAGAGTATGCCCATTAGGATCTCTTGAGACGATCCCGGGGGCTTCTCTTGTCGGCAGTTGCAGCAGAATTTACCATGAACTGATAGAGTTTTTTCCCCCGGGGTCACTTCTCCCGTTTTCTTTTTGTTTCTTTGTTCTGGCCAGAATTGGTCCGAAAGGGGCAGGCGCGGAGGTTGTTTGGGACACTTTCCACCATACCTTTTCTGGTGGACGGCGATGTCTTTGTCCCGCGAACGGCGTTTAGGGGTTGCGGTTTGTCTTTGCTGGGCCGGGCTTTTCTTGCGTTCTACTCAGGACAGAATACCCCCAAGAGGCATCTTCCCTCTGCATCTTGTCCTGTTTCACGGCTTTGAAGTTGTGTGGATTTCGCTCCAAAAAAAAACAAAAGCCAGTTATGATGATGGGTCATGAAGGAACAGTGGGAATGCATATGAAGGGCTTTTGCTCCGGTTGGGTGGCTAGCCTAATAGAGGAATCCAAAAGTTTGTTTTATGATCCACAACATTTTATTCTACCGAGAGTGATGGTTTGCTAGAGATAGCAAAGAGCGAGGGCTACGTTTCGTCACTCGCGATGCTATATCGAACGACAAGGAACCTTAAGCAGCCAATGGTTTTTATGTGAAGCTTTCATGCTCGATGCCCTAGAAAAGTATAACCAAAATCGATATTCAGCCCAAGGCCTGCCTGCCTGCCTTTCGCCTCTGCCCCTTCGTTTAGGCGTATACAGTCGTATGAGCAGAAGCATACAATCGTTCCCCAAGTCCCCGAGACATCCCAGATCTCCACCTCGTCTCTATAGCGATAAAGCCTGGAGAATATGATACAAGAAAAGGTTGAGGAGCTAATCCCAAAACCCCAAAAGCCGCTGATGAGGCAGAACCCTCCCTGACGCCAAAGTCCCAAAAGTAAAATAGGGGTGGAAAAAAAGCAAGTGAACCCCGAGGTCGAACAAGCCAGATAAACAAAAACAAGTCATATAATTCATAAGCATAGAGACTGTTGATCATCAACAGGTTGACCCAATTGGAGCCTGTTCCTCTGTGATCTGGCCCTTATCCCGGCCGGTGCCCGAGAAGCTGTTACCGCGGACCAGCACGGGCGTCATCTTCAATCATGCGCCTGCCCGCCTCGGAGCCAGCGCCGCCGCCGTACAGGATCTCCATAAGCTTCCCCTTCTGGCGGGTGCGAACAGTGTCAAGGTAGCCACCAGCATCTTCGAGGCCGCGGATCTGCTCCTCGAGCGAGAGGGTGGACGAGTTGACGGAGCGCACGAGGGGCGAGACGAGCTTGCGGCGGAGGCTCTCGAGGTTGGCCTTGAGGGCGAGCAGGCGCTGGTTGTGCTCGACAAGGACCCCCTTGTTGCGCACCGTCTTCTCGCGCACGTTCTGGAGCAGCACCATGTTGCGCTCGTACTTGCGCACCCGGCCCACGTCTGGGCCCAGCACGCGTGCCCACAGCGAGCTGAGCAGGTCGGCGTGCTCCTCGTCCTGCGCGTTGGACTCGCGCACGACGGCGCGCGCCAGGTTGAGGAACTGCCGGTCGACCGCCTCGAAGAGCGCAAAGAGGGCGAGGCTGTGCTGCAGCTCGTTGCTTATGGCTTCCTCGAGCACGCCGAGGAACTCGTTGAAGGTCCGCTGGATCGTCGCCCGCGTCCGCTGCGAGCCCGACATTCCGAAGACGGACGTCGCTATGGCCCCGAATTTCGTCGGCTCGCCTGCCGAGTCTTCCAGCACGCCCGCGGTTGACAGAATGTTGTGGATGTTGTCATAGGCCGACGAGAGAAGCGCTTGCGCTGGTTGCTGGTTCAGCTGCGTGAGCTCCCTGCGCGCCCAATCCATGACGATGAGAATACTGGCGCCCAAGGTTAGCATGCCAAGAAAGCATGGTCAAGGCCAACCGAGTGAGGGGCGCGTGAGCGCGTGAAGCCTGATCCACGTACCCGTCGATATCCCCGTCAACATTGGCAAAGAACTTTGTCAGCTCAACGGCCAGAGTCTTGAGGCTGTCGCTGAGGTCGTCAAGCTCCTTGACGATAATTGGCGCCGACGTCATGTTGCTGGACCGGACGCTCTCCCCAAGATCCCAGACGGCGACGCCCGTGGCCTGGAGGTCTCCAACCTGCTGTGCCCCGTTCTCCGAGTAGTATATCAAGGGCTCAAACGCCCGCGCGATGCCCGCCACCTTGACGAGATCTGGGACAGGGCGCGGGTCCACGGGGCTGAACAAAGAGCGCATGAGAAGGATTGAAACTAGCGCTGTCGCCACGGAGAAAAAAGTCCGCATCCAGGTCGCTGTTGCTGCGGCATATCTTGTGCGACAAAAGTTGAGTGCGTTCTCGATGGGTTCTGTCTTTTGTTGAACCTCTGCGCGGACCGCAAATCTTATGTCTGTGGATTGACAAGCCAAAGTCTGTTAGAACAGCAGCTCCTTGTCGGCCCAGCCGCCGGTGTATCTAGATAGGGGGGGAGATAGGTCCAATGGCACGAATGAGAGCTGGGGGAGACATGCAGTTATCTGGAGTATGCTCGTGGAGATGCTGCTCATGACCGTGTGGATCGGGCGTCCTGAGATGTGATTTGCGGCCATGTTCTTCTCCTTGGAACAGTGGCAGCGCGCGCTGCTGACCCTGTTCCCTAGCCCTGATCGTGTTGGCGTTTGGGAAGTCCGGGGCCGGGCTCAGCTCCTTCTCGGGGCTCATGGATCCCTTGGGTAGCCTCGTCCGGATGGCCTGCTCGAGCACGTCTGTCTGGTCGCCGTCGACATCGTGCTGGTCGAGATCGAGGTCGAGATCGAGGTCCGGCGACGACCCGCGCGAGGGCGGGCTTGCCAACCTCCGGGTGGTCAAGGCATGTGCGCCGAGGGAGCTGGTCTTGGCAGCACTGTCGGGGCTGCGCCAGAAGCCGGACGAGCGATCACCGTTTCCCAGGCGCCTCCAGGCGGGCGGGCTGTAGCCGCCGTTCGAGACGCTGTCGGTCATCATACTCTCGGTATCGGCTGGCTCGCTTGGGCGACTCGACAAGGCCGAGTGCTGCAGAGGAGCGCCGCCCAGACGGGCTTGGTGGAAGTCGGCGAACCTCGTCGTCCCGTGGCTGGGCGGGGAGGATGGCTGCTCGAAATCTTGAAGCGAGGCGTCTAAGTGATCCATCGGATCCAGCGCCGTCATTTTTGCGGGGGCTGCCGCTGCCGCTGCCGGAAGTGCTAGTGCCGGACCGCGTGCGTTGGCGCCGGTGGTGCTTGTGGTGCGTGAGCTGGTCTTCTGGGCCGGCGCTGTGGAGGACCAGGGCGGCGCGGTCGGCTAGCACCAATGGCAGGTCCTGGAGGAGGTCGATATCCGGAACCGGCGGCAGGGGCTTCCTGGAGCGAGCAAAGCGGGCGTCGGTCGGGGTGACTGGGGGTTCGACGGCCTCCCTTTTGGAGCGGAAGAAGAGCCTGGTGGGCAGACGCAATGCCAGGGTCGGGAGGTAGAAGGACAGAAAGACCAGGGAGAGGGTCAGCGAGGCCAGGAATGTGCTCGGTGCGATGTTCACAGTCAGGAGCGACACGTTGTTGTTGACGGTAAGGAGTGACGGCATTGTCTGGCTGGCGAGTGGTCGGAGCCCACGACTTGGGTCCGGATCAGCCCGTGGCGGGGAGAGTGGCAAACGATGGGACGGTGTGGGAGGGCGCCGCCGAGGGGAGGGAGCCCAGGCAGCGCGAGCGAGCTAGGCCAACGAGGAGGCGTGGGTGGGTCACCGCAGCCGAAACCAGACGAGATAGACTTCAAGGCCTCGAGCAAGCAGGCAAGCAAACGCGCACTGCCACCAGGAACAAACAGAAGCCAGGATTGGAGACCAGGTGCGGCTTCCTTTCCACCGGGCAAAGACTCGGATCGACGCTTGGCCAGGGAAGGCCACGCGCCGCCCGAAAAGGGGAGCAACCCCAAGTGTTAAAAGAGCGGCGGTGGGACCCGCGACTGCATGCGCTCTCCCACCCTCAGAGAGGGGCTGAATACAAGAGGCTGGGAGCGAGCTGCCCTTCAGCCAATAGCATGCCCTCTTCCCCAAGGGAACGGCCGTTTCAGAGACCGCCGACCAGCCCACCCCACCTTTGAGTCAACCAATGCCGGCGCGGACCCGTTTTTCTTTCCTGCTCGGTTGGGTGGGGAGGGGGGATGGAGGACGCTCGACGTGGACCATCAACATTGAGTGGATCTCTGCCCGCTCTGACATCTGACCACACTGACCAACAAGGCAAGGACAAGCAACGGGAACGCGAGGGAAAAGAAAAAGAAAAAAAAAAAAGCACCAGTCAAGTGAGTCTACGCCCAAGCACTTGCATCTCCAGCGTGTACAGCCATAGGACCAATGAGCTTGCCTGTGTGGAAAAAGGAAAAGAATTATGACACGGCGCGTGGGCAACGCGCGTTCGGCACCAACAAACAGTGCGTGACAGACGCGAACTGATGATATGCATTGGTACATATGTAGGTACCCAGCTTTCCCCCGCTATATCCTAGGTCCAGACCTGGAGCTTGCGGGCTGGCTATGGAGCGTTGCCGCGGCTCTAAGGCTGGTCACTCAGCAACGCGCGCTAGGTTGCGGCAGGTACCCATGCCGTCTGCCATCAATGCGCCAATGTGGACGTAGCCTCCAGCCAGCCAGCCAGTCAGCCAGCCAAACCAGCTCCAAGATGGGCTGCAGCCCCTTGTCCCTTTCATGCTGCACCCCGCCTCACCCCACTGCATGTCGTAAGTGTGCTCGTAGCAGCAATTAATTACCGAACCCAAACATCAAGTCCCACTCGGGCACGAGACCCAGATATCCACGGAGCTTAGATTTGTCAACGGACCCATGTCAACCAGGAGTGGTTGCCGCAGTGGTAAAGTTGGACCTGAGACGAATTGTATCAAATAGGCCCGTCTTCTATGTCTGCATCCCATGTTAGCTGCCCGCTGTTCCGCCCAATCCTGTTCCCGCAATTCATACTGCATAAGTCGTACTTCTGACGACAAGAAGAACAAAGGAGAGGAGAAGTTATTGAACACGAAGTATAATGAAACCGATCTCGACCTGACCCAGTGCTCGTAGCAACCGCCCTACCTAATGCCAGCTACGGCGGGATTGCCCGAGGCCGAGACGGCATTCGTCGGAAAACCCGTCCAGCATCGTAATTCGCAGTTCGCTTCCGTCAGATTATCGATACCAAGACCTCCACGTCTCGAACTCTTCAAATACGCTTCCGAGGGGCGTGCCGTAGCGATATGGCCCGTTGTGAAAAAAATAAAAAAAAATAAAAAATATCCCAGGCCAAATTCTCATATAAAGATACTCCACGCCCTCGCCTCATCGACAAGACTGCATCACCTGGCTGGCTGATACAGTCGTGGCCGAATGACAGCTGTCTACCGGGAGACATAGGGCGTGTCCAGTTAAGCCGACTTCCGACGGCTCAGCATCCTCTTCAGCCTGCTCCCTGGAGGCCGGCTTTCACTCTTCTAATCGATCTTGGCGCTCGCTAGGCTGCGAGCTGTCGGGTTGGCGATGTTGTTGACCTGCGGAACCACCGTGCGCTTGTACTTGCTTTGCTTGCGGAGCCGTTTCCTGGCTACCATGACAGGGACTGAGCTCTTAGTTACCAGATAGTTTGAGAATGACCCCAAGATGACACTAGAAAAGCAAGCAAGCCGAGTGTTAGCAGACAGTCCTGTTTGAGGTGTTCACACACAGGGGGATTTGAGGGGCTCGCCAAGCGTCGCAAGGCGCACTTACCCTTTGAGGGCACTCCGTCCTCGGCTGCCGAGAATGACCAGCGTGGGGCTGACCAGATCAATCACCTCGGTGATCAAATGTTTTGGGTTTTTGCAGTGCAGCACTTCGACAATCACTCGGACCTGAAGCCTAGTCTTCCGCAGTAGCTTTGTGACACGCTCTGTGATGTCGTTGATGGCCCGGTGTCGCTCCTCCTCGGCCTTGCTCTTCTCTCTGGCCGATGGAGCTGGCGACGCCGCCGCATCACTAGGACCACTTCCGCTGGCATCAAACGTTCTCGCCAGTGGCGAGTTCCGAAGCGGCAGTAGTGACGAGCCCCCTCCAACACCACCCAAAACCATCGACGTCTTGAAACTGGCCACGGCGTGGATTGCAGATGCCTGCTCCTTCATCGCCTTGGGTTCGTCTGGGACCTGGCTGTTGTCTCCCCCGCCAACCCCTATCTCTTCGTCCACACAGTAGAGTGCGAGCAGGGTGTCGCCGTCGCGCAGAACCGTTCCAATGGTCCATTCCATGGCGTGCGTCGATTCCTCGCTGAGATCGCTTGCCACAAGGTACTTCTTGAGCCGACGGTGTTCGCTCTCGGCATCCTGAGCCACCTTGGAATAATCGCCCCGGTAAATGATACGGATTGCACGATGACACTCTGGCGTGTCTATCACCGGTGTCATGGTGAGGGTGAGCTTCTGCGCGCGCTTGATGTCGCTGTAATCAGCCTCCGTGTCAGAGTCCATCGGCGTACGGGTGCCAGAGCCTGACGAAGTAATGTCAAAGCTGGTCACGGGATGTATGCCGGGCTTAATCTGCTTCCCCCGCTGGCCGGCCGGGTTCGTAATCGTGATTTCGGGTTCGTCCAGGAGAGATCTGTACTGGTGCGCAGGGCGCGAAGCTGCTACTTGAAGGCCTGTTTTTTTTTTTTGTTTTTTTACAAGTCAGTTGTCAAAGCTTGAACTAGGCGCCAATGGTGCTTTGTCTAGGGTGTACAGAGACAGTGCCTGGCGGGGAGGGAGAATGAGAGTTACTTACGCTCTTCCTCTGCTGCAGCAAGCAGGCTTTGAGAGGCCCTCTGCTTCGGCGTCTCAAGACTGGGACTCTTGATGCCACCAGCTTCGCCAGTTTCAAAGTTTCTCTTGGCTTTGCGGCCACGACGGCCGTCTTCGTCCGAAGTGCTTCCCTGGTCCTCATCGCTGCTTTCTTCAGGCAGCATTTCGCCATCAGGACTAAAGTAATCCTTGGCGAGCCGACCCGAAGCGCTTGCGTCATCCGACCGCTTCCTCTGAGAAAGAACCGCGAGGCTGCCCCCGGATCTCGCTAGGTTGGCGTCCGACAGCCTGCGGTAGGCGTTGTGCATGTCCAGCTTCTGTGTCTCGTCGATCAGCGCCCTCCCGGCTGGGCTCAGGTGCCTACCCGAGAGCAGGTTACCGGGGGACTGGGAACGCATGTGCAGCCTGCCATGCGGTGACTTGGACTTGGACGTCCTCGATGGCTTTTGTGGGTGCACAGACGGGCCAGCAACCGAGTAGTGCCGGCCCTTGTCGCCCGGGATCGCGAGGGTCCCCACGTCCCCGCCACGCATCACTTCCGACATGACGCTCCGCTTGCCGCCCTGCGTGACCCGCTTCGGGAGGGCCTGGCCGGCGTGGTTCGTGATGATGCCCGAAAACTGGTAGCCCGCGGTAGGGTCGGCACTGGGGCCTAGCGACGACCGGGGTCCAAAGTCTGCCGGCTTCGAAGCCGCGTCCGAGAAGCTTCGCGGGTGCTGCAGGGTGGGCACGCCGATGGAGTGCGCCCTCGGGCTCGAGAGCGGCGACGTGTGCGCACTAACAGACGGCTTGACCGTCAGCGGAGGGCTGTCGGGGTCCAGCATGCTCCGAACCGGCTTGGTAACGATCGGAGGGCCGGAGAAGTCGAGCATGCTCCTCACGGGGGCGATGTGGGCCGGGCGGGGACGGGGGCTGTTTCTCGCGCCCGCAGCAGTGGTCGATCCGGAGGGGGACGGCTCGTCGTAATCCAGCATGCTGCGCACCGGGGAGCGGGGGCCGGTAGAGTAGGGGGACTGCGAGCGGCCGCTGACCGAGGCGGGGCCTCTAGCCCTGGCGGCCGCCGTTCCCTCGAGGAGCGCCAAAACCTCGCGGCGCTCCTCGTCGAGCATGGCCTCCATACTCATAGGCTGGGCCATGGTTGCTGCCGAGCGCGCGTTGCTGGGGGGTGCGGGTGTTGTCTAGAGACGGCAGGGATGCGAGTTCGAGGCCACCCGAGGCCGCGACTCAAGGTCAAGGACGCGCTCCAACCAGCGCAAAGCCTATCGAGGCGTCCGAGGCCGAGAGCAAAGCAAGATGTGCCGGGCTTGGTGTGCCAGCTGGGGGCGGGACTGCGATCGAGCGCGAGCTTCGGGCGATTGGCTAGTGCTGAGGTGGGGGTGGTGGTGTTCTGGTTGCGGCGGCGTGCGTGTGCTTTGTTCGGCAAAGATACAGCAAGGTACCGCACGATGGGATGGCCAGCTACCTATGCGGGTGCTGATGGGGCAGGGCGGGCAGACACTGGAAGGGCGGACGCGACAGGGGACCTGGGCAAAGGCTGGGCGCGCGTACTGGAATCTAGGTCTAGCGCGGGATAATGGTAGGGCGCTGCAGGGAGATGTCGAGGATTTCTTCGAGCAGAAATGGCATCGTGTGATCGCAAGGAAAGTCGGGGCCCGAAGAGTTGCGTTTGCGGGCTGACTTTTAGACCATAGCGGAGCCCGAGAGAAGCCCTCCTGTTTCGTGCAGAGGCCTCCGCTGGCTGTTGTGGCGTGGGCGGCAGGTGGGTGGTGACTGTTTCCAAAAATCGCCCGCCAAGACAAACGGCCGCGTTGGAGGACAGCGCCGAGGACAGACGGAGCAGGTGCTCGGCTGCCGCTACCAAAAGGGAAGTGGGTGGAAGAGCGAGGAAGGAAGGCCGCGCAGCAGACGAAAAAGCCCGGTTTGCTTCCCCGGGCGTGCTTTGCAGCAAGACCTGACTCGCAAAAGTAACCAGGCGGGGGTTGAGGGGGGACAGAAAATTATAACGCGGCAGGACTTTTGCTTTGCAGCACAGCGGACAAGGTCTGGTGTTGCTGACGATGATGCGATTAAGAGGGAGCGGATGTACATGATTTGTTGTGTTTTTTTTTCCTCCTCTCCCTTCCAGCAAAGGGGGCTGGCCCCAGTTGTCCCAAGCTTAGGCCAGGGTCCTTTTTTTTTTTTTGCTTTGCCCGCTCCAGCTGCCATAGCGTGCCTGAATCTGAGCCGAGCGGGGCTGTCACCCCGTGGCTGTGGGGGCTGTGGGCGGTTTCGAAGGGCCAGGCCCCTTGCTTCGCTGCCCAACAATGGGCCACCAGCCCGATCAATGATGATTTGAACAATCATCTGAACCTCCTTCTGCCTGCTCCCCGCCGCCTTGGCCTTGGCCTGTGCCCTTTCCCTCGGCTCATTTCTTGCTTCTGCCGCCGCCCGGGCGCTCCTTTCGTGCCGTCCGCTCCGTGATAGCCGCCTTTGTGTCTTGGCTGCCTTATCTCCTCCAACAGCGAAGTAGAGGAATCTACTTGCCCACGTGCAAGACACTCGGTGACAGGCTGGGGTTCGCCGAACGCATATACCCCGGTAAACGGTATGCATATTATAGGCAGCTAGCTGGGTGTGGCACCCAGTGTTTCGCCGGCGGTGTCCAACCGCTAGGCGCATCTCTGTGTGAAACTAACACACCGCACAGTGGAGCGGCGAAGGTGTATATCCCATCGGTCACCATTGGCCGGCATCGGGCATCCCGTGCACGTGGAGGAGGCTACACACATGCAGCAATCGTAATCGAAAGCGCCGCGCTCTGTGCATTTTCCAAATGCCAGACGAATGCGTACCATGGCTTATTTTTTTTTCCTTCTTCGTTTTGCCCACTTCTAATTGGTGTCATATTTGTACATTCGCCTCCCATCCAATGCAAGCTCATGTCGGGTTATCATTTCTCCGTGAGCGCGATTCACCCCCTGGCCTGACAGAACCCCGCGTCCCCTTATCGCCTCTTCATGACAGCAGCGATGTTTGCTCTCGCTGTGGTACCCAGCCTGTGCACCATTAGTCGCCTGTCCCATAGCTGCGATTTTCCCTCGACAATGGCAACAATCTCCTCAGCAATGCGGTGTGCAAGCTGCGTCCTCCCGCTACCCTTGGACTGTTTCTTGTTGACCAGCTCCAGGATCCACTGGAACGCCACCCTGCGGCGTTGCCGGATCGCTAGGGGGAAAGGCACGGGCGAGTTGGCGCCACCTCCTGCGAGACCCGAGAAGTTGCGGATCTTGATCAGGGGTGCCACCGAGTCGATGGCCAGCGTCAGGTACGTGATGGGGTCCAGCGGCAGGTGCGAAGCTGGTGGGGCGCCCGGAAGCAGAGGCCGCGCCGGGTTGATCTTGGGCGCGGGCATGGTCCGGAGGAAGTTCAGCACCATGGCCATGTCCTAAGAGCAACCCACGATCCGGTTATCAGTAAACCATATCACCAATTATCAGAGGTTCAGCAGTCGACCCGAAAAAAATGTTTCCCTTACCCTCTGGGCCTTGCTCTTTTTGCCGTGCTTCATCAGCAGGTTTGTGATTTGCTCCAGGACCGGGTGGTAGCGGTGCTTGAGATGCATGCCCGTGGGGATGGGGACCTCGGGGATCCCATATTTGTGGCCGACCTCGGCCGCATCGAAGGAGTTGAGCCCATATGAGATCATTTCGAGCTGCCGCAGCGCCGCCTCGTTGTCCGTGATGTTGCCTTCATACTTCTTTTCTTCGACGGGCGCCTGGCCCGCCTTCAGCGAGGACAGCGAAACAAGAAACTCGTCTGGCTGTTGGACCGGGGCTGCCTCGTTGGAGGCCGGAGCATCGGGGGCCGGGGCGGCGGAGGCGGATGATGGCAGCGGCGTGGGCGGCTGGGGGGCGGCCGGTTGTGACGGGGGCACTATCGATGCGTCGTTGGAGTATGGCCGGGCCGGGGGCAGGGCAAAGGCTCTCGGGGCCTGCCAAGACGGCGATGCGGCCGGCCTCCTGGGGCGGAGAGCGAGGGCTCTGCACGAGGCCAGGATATTTAACCTCGGCGGCATGTCTGATGGCGGGCAGGTTGCGTTCAAGGAAGCATGGGTGGCGGCTGCAGTTCGGCGCGGTCCTCGGCGTAGCCAACCTGATGTCGCCAAAATTTCCTCGTTGCCCTTTGCGTCCGTGCAGCCTCGATCCAACGCCCGGCCAGGAATTGGCATATCACGTGAGCAACACTGACTGAATCGCTTCATAGGGAGCCGTCCTAGGCTTTAGTGGGTCCTGGATCTCGTTCGTCGTCCCCACTATCCGCCGATCGGCTGGTAGCCACGGTTGTGAATAGCATCCATTTCGTCCTCACCCACGGAGTGCTATCTTCAGCTTAGAACCCCCCACACTAACTTCTGTGGCAGCGCGCAGCAGAGTTTGGGCTACCGCAGCCGTAAGATATGTGAGGTTGGCATACAGCTACTGTAGGTGCCTACAGTAGGCAGGCAGGCACGGGAGATTGGAGACCACCGCACCACATGCCAATCACGCACCATCCTCCCAAGCAAACCAACCCCTCCATGGCTTATGTTTTCGTGGATCAGTTTCCACCACAAATATGGAATCAGCTCCAGCTGGTGGGGGGTTTACCTGCCTACGAAGGCGTTGTTTACTAAGCCAGTTGCTTCTGCTGCCCCATTAGCTGCCTACCAGCGCCTACCTAGGGAGGTATGTAGGTACATATGATGCCTGCCATTACTCTGCATGGCTAGAGCCTGGCACTAGGCCTAATAGACAGCCAGGACGCCCATGGCGCGCGGACCATGTACTGCGGTCTTGCTGGTTATCACCTCACCGAGATGCGCCCGTGTCGAGCCGACGGGCTTCGTCTTCGGTCGGTGCTGGTCGGAGTCCGATGTTGCGCTGCACAATGGGCGCCGCGCTAGCCAGCCCTGAAAGCCGCAGCCGTCGCAACTCGCAAGCCGGTACCGGATAGGCAATCAATAGCCAGATGCGAAGCCGACCGACCATGCCTCGGGTGGATTGCCACTCCCCCCCAGTCATGGTGGTCCTCCAAGGCCCCCAAAGAGCCCAGACCAGCGGGTGCACAACAAGCATGGGGGGCACGCAGGCCGCGGTGGTGGTGGTGGTGGGTGTGTGTGGGGTGCGCGGGATTGGGCTGGGCGGGCCCGCGGCTTCGACAGCAGCCCACGGACTCCGCTATGACGGCCGTAAAATCCCACTGCAGGCCAGCACCGGGTCCTGGCCGCCTTCGTGTCTCTGCACATGCCCTGCCAGTTCCCTGGCCGTATCCCACGCGGCGGCGTCGGCGATACCGTCGCTGCTCGCCAAGGCGTCTCGACCAAGCCGCGGAGACCGCGACGCCCGTGGTCGCAGTGCGGTCCATTGGAGAAGGGGCTGCGCGGCTCCTCCTTTCCGTTGCTTGCCCACAAGGAACCGGGCGCGGCGTCCAGCAGCAAACACGTGTGCGCGGGCAAACCCCGACCCGAGCACACCACACCGACAGTGATCGCTTCGAGCGAGTGTGTGGCCTGGGCGAGGCATCCGGCGCTGTTTGATTAGCCATGCCGTGCCTGGCTGGATCCTGCTGTCTGGTCCCTCCACCGCGACTTCGTATTCTCCCGGCAGCAGCACCAGACCACCTACCGCATACCAGGTGGCTCTCTGTGATGCTCGAGAAAAGCGAGCAAGGGCAGAAGGGCAGAGATAAAAGCGGAGAATGGGCGGCAGGGCGGAGGTCAACCAACGCAGCCAAGCTCAAGAGAGTGAGGCTTGCCACATTCAGCGTGGTTGCTCCTCCTGGAGTCCGCATCCTCCTTTGGGCCAGAAGTCTGGCCCTTGGACGAGCCGGCTGGTGGAGCGGTTGACCCCTCAGCCAGGATCCTCAGCTGAATGAGGCCGATCCATGAGAGTGCTGGGGTGTCGGAACAGCCCCGTCCAGCCGCCGCATCCACCCTGGCCCGGGAATCGGGCGCAGGAATCTGGAACCCCACGCACAGCCCACGTCCTCTCTTTTGTCACAGAATCGATTCACGCGGTGCCACGCCAGACCATGTCCTTCGATTATTATTCGTCACATCTTATTGAAGCAGCGGGGAGAGAGAGATGACAAATTGGAGTTGTGGGGACTGCAGTTTTGAGAAAGATAAGGAAACAATGCCGCTCCGATGTGAGGATGGGAGGCGGACGATAAAAGATGACTGTAAGGAGAATATTTTTTTCACGGACAATGAGAAAAATGAAGCAAAAAAGAAAGGAGGGGGAAACTGTCCGTGCTTGCGCCGGGCCTGTTGTTTTGTTTCCCTTGTCGCCGCATGGCGAAGTCCCAGTGTTCCCTTTTCTGCCCAACGCCGTAACAGGGTATAGTACAAGGAAGAGTGAGGTTGGAAAGTTGGGGGCGCTGAAGTTTGTTGGCGGGGAAGAGCAAAGGGATCCGACCTGACCCCATTCTCCTTCGCTCGCCTTATAAAATCGTCGCCACGATGGCCGGTCGGGAGGGCGTGGAAGAGAAGGCCGAGAGCTGCGGCATTCCTGGGGCGGCCCTCGGTGCACACGTAGTCCTCATGTGCTGCTGCATGCACAGTCATGCTGGTCCCGGGTCTTCTCTCCGTCCCTTGGTGCTGCCTACCCGCCGTTCTGTTTTTGTTGGGTTCCTAGGTCTCGGTCTTCTTCTTTCTTTTCTCGGGGGTGACGATCGACAATACCGTCGCAGCGAGAGCCTTCGCTGTCCTTGCCGTTGCCTTGACCCTCGTTACCACCCCGTCGAAGAGGGCGAGCTCGTTGGTGTCGTCAGCCAGGTGTAGGCAACCTCGGCCGCGTCCTCCCTGGCATTGTGCAGGTTCTTGCCGTCGTACCAGAACCGGGCCGAGTGGGCTTGGTTGTAGACCGTTACGCTGCTCGACCAGGCCGTGCGACCGCCTGTTGGACGAAGACGTCGGGTTAGCCTTTGTGTCTTTTTGAGTTGAGCCTCTGTCTCCCGCCCTGGTCGCGTGACTTGAGCGGTGCTGCCCTCAACATCGCAGCATGCCGAGTGACTCGACTCCCCCAGGTCTGGCTCACCTCTCCTATCAGAAACAAGCTGGTACTTGGGGGCACCGATCCGGTATTCCCTGCAGGCCTCTGTCGAAACAATGTCAGCCGTCTGTCTCTACCACCTGGGCTACCGGCGATACCAAATGAAAGCTCACCTTCAAGCCTCAGCTGCCACGTCTGGGGGACTTCCGTCTTCGTGGAGGACGTCGCAGAAGGCATCTTGTCTGTGATGGGGGGCTGAGCGACGGACGGGCAGCTGTTGAAGCAGGGAGGGGCAACTCGCGCAGCAAGTACAGGGGTGATATGAGAGAGGTGAGTGGCGGGTTCCAGACGGTCTACCCTTGGGGAGGACAGGCGTCTTAAGAAGGATTGCGAGAGCAGGGGCAGGGAGGCCGGCGGCCAAGTGGAATGATGCTGGTGTGCGTGCGCAGGTTGGTGCGGTGCGGTGCGACGCAGTGTGCAGGGCGGCAAGGTGGTTGGTGTCTCTCGTCTCTTTGGTTTTTTTCCTTGTTTCTAGTCTGACGTGCGTGCGCAGCAGCGGGCGGTCGCTGGTGGTGATCAACCGGCCGCTAAGACGGTTCGGCCGGGCAGGCTAGAAGGTTTATAGCGCGATTAGAGGACCAGGCGGCGGCGGGCTAAATCGACAGGGCGGCAAAAGCCGTGATAGGTAGACTGGGAGAAAAGGCTTGAGCAGGGCTCGGTCCATGCGCCCGGGATATTTATGCAGGCTTCTGCCAGGATGACCTGATCGGGGATCTACTGTTGTTGGGAAGGCGGCGAGGAGGGAGGCGCGGAACGGCCATTTATATCCCAGGGAGGAGGAGAGGGAGGGCGAGGTCCCAGCAGCCACCAGAGGCTCGGAACCCAATGGGAAGGGCGCGAGAGCGGGGACGGCTTGCTCGGGTTGCTCCCGAGCGAGGTCCAACCGATGTGGCAGCAAGAGATTTGACCAGGCGGGTGCGTTAGCGACTGCCCAAGGGAGACAAGACGGCTGGGCGCCGGGACGACGCTCGCTCTCCTGGTTCAATGTTGGACCCGGCGGTTGTGGTGCAGAGGCAGAGACGCTGGCTGCTTGCGTCTCCGCGCAGACGACCGGCCGAGGAGGCCAGCTGGAAAGGCACGGGAGAATACAGCAACTGCGGGCTGCGGGAGCACGGCCTGGTATTTCAGAGGGCCGGCACCAGCAAGAGAGAGGGCCGGCGGGGAGTACTTGGTATCTCGGGAGCTTCTGCGGGAGAGGGAGGCGAACGGAGGGCGACAGAGGCATGCGGTAGGGTACTTTGCTTCTACGGCGGCCGCTTTATTCGCTGTTTGTTGCACCCTCTCTTTTTCTATCTCTGGGGGCGCGTATGTCTCCATGTTATTTTCTTTTTTTGTTTCTGGTTGCTCCTTTTTTCGCCCTTTCAATACACACACCCCTTGGCCTTACCACGCCGACGTGTCGCTTATATTCCTTTTCCGCCTCTCCCGCTGCGTCATGATAGGTTCCCTACGTCTGCGCCTGGCGCACTCCCCTGCCCTCCATCATCTCATGACCACGGCCGGCCAGACCCTTGGGACCAGCGTGTGTTTCCCGTCTCCTCTCCAGCCCGATCGGGTAATTGGGGGAGCTCTGGCGTGTGTTTGGAACTGCATGCGGGTGGGCCAGGGTTGGGGAAGGAGGGTGGTGTGTGCAGCCAAACATCTCAGGCAGAGGGTCTGCCCGGTTCCTAGCGCGCATACCGACGCCCCTAGTGCCGACCTTGTCCTGGCCGAGCTGTCCCTGTCCCTTGGCGTGGCCTGCAGCACCAAGCCCAGGCGTCGTCTTACACCACAACGGGAAACGCTCAGCGAGAGGAGAAAAAAGAAAGTGTTGAGAAGAAGCAAAGCCCTGGGGAAAGCAAGCGCAAATCCAAAAAAGAAAAAGGAAAACAAGAGACAAAAAAACACATCCAAATACCAAGGGCTGCGGGCGCGCAAATGAGAAGCGAGCAGCAGAGAGAGAAAAGAAAAAAAAGAAAAAAAAACAAAGACTGTCCCACTCGCTGGCTCCCGACCGGTCAATCAATCGTCTCTTGAACACCCGCCTGGTGGGCAGCCAAGACCTGGTTTGATTTTGCCTGCCGTCTCCAGCCCAACCCAACCGCCGTTCCGTTTGATTTCTTCTTTTCGTCACAACATTCTGGTCAAGTCTGGTCACCCCCGTCTGTTCTTTGCTTGGAGCGCCCCGCGCCCACAACATCGACGTCAGAACAGTTGAGTGAGTCCCGAGTCTATTTGCAGCTGCGCTTATCTGTTGGTCCTCTCCCCCGCTTCTTCCTCACAAGAAGCTGCCTTT
Organism: Nakataea oryzae; assembly: GCA_003049435.1. Taxonomy (NCBI): domain Eukaryota; kingdom Fungi; phylum Ascomycota; class Sordariomycetes; order Magnaporthales; family Magnaporthaceae; genus Nakataea; species Nakataea oryzae. The sequence continues at coordinate 22,647 of PYSQ01000085.1, read as the reverse complement.
GCATTGTCCGGCGGCCTTGGGCCAGCCAATGGCAGCCCCGATGCGCGTACAGCTTCGAGTGCCCCAATGGATGGGCCGTTGATGCCGGCCAGCACGTCGCACCCAACGCGGTTAGAGCACCCACGTAGAGTGGAAGCAGCAGGCCGTCCCCACCTCGCCTCCCAAACCTCACAGCGCGCCCGCAAGAAGCAAGCGCATGCCCGGATTCCCCGGCGGGCTGCCTGCGCAGGGCACTGCCATCAGCGCCCTGTGTGTCCCGATATATACGTGTGTGTGCGTGTGCGTGTGTGTGTGTATGTATGTGTGTGTGTGTGTGTGTGTGTGTGTATGCAGTACACGTCGCCAGCTGCAGGACCCGGGTGGGATGGAAGTTGGCTGCCGAGTCTGCGTGGTGTGGCAAGTGGCTGTCACGGATCCGGCTCTTCGATGAGGCCCAGCCCATGCCAGGGGAGAGGGCATCATCCATTCCCACATCTCGTCATTCACGATCGGCGACCTGGGTGGGGGTGGGAGGATGGGGAGAGAGCGATCAATGCGACAGTGCCCAAGCACCCAGGCCTTCCCGAGCCGAGAACACCAAGCATCACCGCGGGCGCTGCGCTGCATGCTCGGTGCGCCTGTCTGTACGCCGTGTCATGACATGGATGGCTATGGGTGTGGCGTTGTGGGTGTGGGCGAGAGAGAGAGAGAGCGTGCAAGGTACCTCCCCGAGGCCATGACGCAGGCTGGCAGATCAAGGACCCCTTGGGCCCCTATCTCGCGCGCGCCCGGACAGGTGATATGTGACAGATACGGCGAGGGCTCGCTGCTTCGAGGAGCGGAGCAAGGCCAGGCTCGGTAGAGGTATGCAGCAAACCAAACGCCCTTCCAGCACACCAGCCAGCCAGCCCTTCGGGACCCAACAGCGCGGCGCGTCAGCGCGGGGTTTTTTTTATTTCTCCCGCTGGCACGAAAGGCGCATGTTGCACATTACACCGTACGTCCACGTTGAAGGCTGATCCATGGTCGCGTGTGTGCATCCATACCCAAGACGAAAGAGAAAGAAAAAGAAACCCTCGGGGGCATTTGTGTCCTTGATTGCTTGTTCGCTGTGTGCTGGCGTCCAGACACCCCTCCCCAGTCGGGGCCGGCCTCTTCGTCGCTTGGTCGATCGGCCGCTCTCGTACCGGGAGCCGTCCATCGTACCCGAGGCGCACTGATCAGCCCCCAGCTCGAAATCCAAGGGCAAGGCGCGCGCCGTAAGCTGGGCCTTCTTGCAGGCCCTTGTCCGCGCGCGCCCGCTCCAGCGAGTGGCTTGCTTCTCGACGGTTGTTCAGCGTTTCAGGCGCCCAATTAGGACACGCCGCCCGCCCACTTACACACGCCCGGCCTTTTTGAGCCTTTCCCAGCCGCGGCAAGCGAGACACGCCGACCTTTCGCCCGAGCACCGACCCTTGAAGCGACAGAGAAATAATAAGTAAAAAAAAGAGAAGAAGACAAACCGGCAAGGCGGAGGGAGAGCGCGCCGAGTTGCTGACCAGGGTGCGATCTCGGGTCGCATCCAATTTGCCTGCCGGATTCTTCCCGCTTTCAGCCCAGGGTCGGTATTGAATATTTGCTTTTTCTTTCTCTCCTCTGGTTATCCATTCTCTTGGCTCTTGTTTGTCCTCTTTTGCTGTGATCAATCCAGAGGCTGTGATATCTTGAGGGTGCGGATTTTTCTCCCGGGCGTACAGCCCTATGCTTAATCTTAAAGGCAATCCTACGAGCACCAAAGGATCCCTGGAGATTTTTTTGTATGCTTATTTCGCCGCTGGGGCATCCGTGCAACACACAACAACCTGGCCCTCGGGACAGCGTTGCCAAAGAAAAAAGAATACAAAAAAAAACCCCTTCTTGCCACAGGAACCGGAAAATAAGATCTATCTGGACCTAGAGTGTTTGCACATCCTTGTACACACCCCCGCTCGGCTGCAGATGACGACGGGATTCGACGACGCCTTGACAAAACATCGCCCTCCCTTGTTCCCAGTCAGCCATTTCCCCTTCATCTCTGACCAGCCGAGCGAGTCTCCGAAGCCGGGGACAGTATGCGCTGTTTGGCTCCTTTGTTGTCTTCTTTGCTTCCCTTATTAAACTCGTCCGCAGCACGCTACACGGTACCACCACTAACGCTTGCAACACCCAGACCGAGGTGCCTCCATAACCGTCCAGGCCCCATTTAAACGCCTTGGCACGGAACGACTGTGAGCGGGCGACGAGTGCGTGTTGTTTGGGTTACGGGAAGTTACATGGGGGCCATGTCGGCTTCTCTTTGCTTCTTCGCCCTCTTCCATGCTAGCGAGCTGAGCACACAGACGGGCGCCCATCTTGGTAGACACACGGACGCGCAAGCACTACCGCGTAGCGTGCCCATCCCCTCCCCTCCTCCACTTGCCACAACTGCGTTGTGATCAACGGCCTGGGTCCAGCATGTCCGCCGCCCTCCCAAGAGCCTTCGCGGGAGCGACGGGGGAGAAAATAGCCGAGCCCAAACGGGGAAAGGCTACGAGGCTATTGGAAAGGCAAAGACCCACTAGCAACAGGCGCCAAGGGGCTTGATGTACGAGGCCGATAGGCTCGAATCTTTCGGCATTAATTCTCCGTATCTTTTTTTTCCACGGAGGAAAACGGCGAGGCAGGGTTGGAAGCCGCTCCCGTGCGGCATTTGCCCATCCGCTCAGGAAAAAAAAAGAATAGCCCAAGGCCCCAGGAGCGCGCTGGAATATCGCAAACTTTGGAAGCTGATTCGCTCGACGGCTCGGGGCGACGGGCTGATCGGCAAGCACTGGGTCGGTCGCCTGACAAACACCACATCGATGGTCAGGTACATGGACAGGAGCAGCAGGCCCAAGATCGGACGAGGGACACGAGATAGGGCGAGAGATCTTCCAGCCGCGAGCCTCTTGGCCCTATGGTGCAGCTGCCGGCATCCTGGCTTCTGGCAGGCGACGGTCAGCAACTGGATGGCCATCCTGTAACTGTGCTGGAAGAGCCCCGACCACCCCTCTCGCTTTCTTTCTTGCTCATGTGTGCTGGCCTTGGGCCAAAGCGCGCTCGAGCCAGCCGTTCTGATTCGACATGGCCCTCCTCAAGGTGGCGTCGGAGGGAGGTCATGTGGGTGAGCGCCTTCTCTTGCTTTCTAGAATGAAGGGAAAAAAAGGTCCTGGCTCAGCCAACGAGGCCCCCCTCCTTGCCGTGGCTGCGTGTGTCCTCGGTTAGGGGCATGCGCGCGCACCCCTTGTCCGCAAGTCCCCTGGCTGATATAGCCAGGAGGGGGGCGGCGGGATGCTGGCGGGACAGGATGCGGGAGGGGTGCCAAGTGCTACGCCAGGCGCGGGCTTCTGATTAGTCCCAGAGGGCTGCCTTCGTGGCACAGAGCGGACAAACGCAGAGACGGCAGCACTTCGACAGGGAGAAGACGTAGTTGTATGTATTCCCAAATGTTCTGTGGGACAAACAAAATGTCCGACGCCGTGCCCCCTCGTGAGTAATCGAGCATTGTTTTCCCCTACTGCAGTACGCCGTCACACGCGGGCCTCGGCGTAGGAGAAGCTTCTGTTTTTCTCCTCCTCCCGCCGGCACCTGGAAGCCAGACCAGCCCATATGTCGGGACCGCCTCGCTGTCGGAAGCATTCACCGTGCCACCATGTCTTCTCTCTGGCTCTCGGCTCTGGCCAGGACCGCCAAAGCGAAGCAGCAGAAAGCTCGCATCAATGGACAAATCGGGCTTAGTGCCGGTATCAAATGTGCCGTTGAGCAGATAGTATGCACCGCCCCTGCACAATATCACGGCGATCAGAGATCACGCGACCTCCAGTTCACGACTGATGTGTACTGCCTTGGCGACAAGGCTTGCCCATGAACCAGCGCCGAGGCCACGAGGGGCCGTCATCTGACACAGACCGGTGTGATGTCACTATCCTTCTCTGCATTTCCCCCCTGTAACTGCGCTTGACCCAAGGACTAGATAGGGCTGTCCTGTCCTGGTGCCTTGGGAAAGTGGGACACAGTGAAGAACAGAATGATCACCAAGCGTATCTCTCTCATTGTCACTAGTTGACACATGTAGATAAGCGAGGGAGGCTACGGACACGCTTAATTTAGGAAGCTAGCATTCAACATGGGGCGAGGCAAGCAGTTTAGCTCCCGTGGCGTCGGAGCATAGATTATGAGAAGATACGACTGCCGGCGCACTGCATCCGGGTCATCCCAAAACCTCGCCGGTGGCTTGTCAGCTATTGGGCGCCTCGGCATGGGCAGTTTAACTGTCTGTCTTTCGTCGGGCATCGAGGAACAAGATCTTTGCAGCTCTGTGTGATGTGACGAAGAAGAAATGAGCGCAGGATATGCATCCAGCAGCAGAAAGACCCGATGGCAGGCGAGTGATGTTTTCGGGAGAGCCTCTGGTGACAATTGGCCGGGTGATGTCGTACGGGTTACCACAGAGGGGCCTGGAGGCTGACAGGCGTGACTGCGGATGCTACCCGCCGTGTAATCTGCTCCAAGTTTATCTACCCTCTACAAAGACGGATGGCAGAGGCGGTAAGCAACCCTGCCACCCGCTGTAAAAAGGAGTGATTTGACACCCAGCCGCCGACATCTGGAGATATTTTAAATGTGTTGTTGGGAAAGACGGCATGCCGAGGGTGCCGGCTGCGGCTTGTTTGCTGAGCTGATACGTGAGCAGCTACGGGAGAGATCGCAGCATCATCTCTAATATCGCTCCTTTGAGCTATTCAACGGTACTTCCAAGTCTCTCTTTGCACAGACATGGTGTGTGGCCCTGGACGCGGCACCAGACGCCGAGTAGAAGAAGCACAGAGGCAGGTCGGGATGCAGGAAAACCAGTGGGGTAAGCATGGTAGAGCAGCTAGCCGTCCCTGCCGCTGCGCGAAATACAGGACGGGACACAAGCAAAGAAACAAGAAAAAGAGCCGCCTCCTGGCCACTAGGCCTAGACCCAAGTCATGTAGGTATATGCGAGAAAGGGTAGCTGCTGACATATTCCATCCCAACGGCAAGGCACGCCGGCCCAATGGGCGCCACCATGGTGAAAATCCTGGATGAACTGGACATGCCAAAGCGATTAAAGAGACGGGTTTGTGACGTGTTCGGCGCTTGCCAGCACATCAGGACAGAAGACTTGTGCGGCGTAGAAGAGGTGAAGAGCGTGGCTTGTAGTGCCCAGCGTTGCTGCTGGCAGACCGGCAGTGTAAGTCAAAACAGAAGATCGTGTCCACGTCAATACCCCTCCGAGGTAGCAGATATGCACTCGTTGCCTTGGCTGGCCGTCCGCCCTATGCAGGCGGATGGAGGCTGGAGGTGAGCGCAGGACCTGCAGTCAATCAATGGCTGTTGATACCCAAGATTGGCGATTTCTCGAATCCCTCCGGAGCTCAATCGTCTTCCCCGACAGACCGAGGATGCAGGTGGTGTGGGGTGGGACAGAGAGGATGCAACCTCGTGGCAGAATACAGCTCAGAGCCCCGTCGGACGAGGCGGGATTGGTGGCCGGCGAGCAACCTGCAGGCCGTCCACTGGGTCCGGGGCTCTGTTCCGTCGACGGCCAATCCTCAGCACCATGGGAAGATTGCATCATGACGCCTGCGCTCCCAGCTAAGGCGCGACGGTTGGGCCGTCCACGTCCAGGGCAGAGCCCAAGGGCCGGGCAGTCTCTGGACGCGCGCAGCGGCGGCGGGCGCATGTAGGTACCGTAGCGTACCGCCTTGGTGCCTATGTATGTATGTATGTATGCAGGCATGCAAAAAGCACCTACATGGGCAGCCGCCACGGCGCCCGAGCCTCAAGGTAAAAATGCGCCGCAGGATGGAACTAGGAGCCTTGACTTGCACAGCGCCAGCCGGGCCTGGGCATTGGCCGGATTTCAGTCGCCAGAAACGGCGCAGTCGCGGCAGCTACCCGCCCGTGCCGCCAATGGTCTGCCGTCGCCGTCGCCGTCTTCCGAGCTGGAGGCAGCCTCTTGTGGCGTGGACGACTGCAAGTTGGGCGGAGTCTGGTGATGGGGCCTGGGTGCCTGGCCAGGCTGGAGTGGGAGCCCGCTGGAATGGGAGCTGTGAGAGCTGGAGTCTGGGGAGCAGGAGGCCAAGTGGGCCGACCCCACAAAAGTCCGCCCCACAATGTTGCAAGAGCCGAACAAGCCGAGGTCCACGGGCAACGAGACGCGTGCTCAGCCCCATCACGAGCTCACATGGGCCTCACTCGCGGTGCTGACATCTGTCCATTGATTGTCGCTGCCAACCTCTCCTTCCGACATATCGACCACGCAACAATCGACGACAACGACGACTGCAAACGACGACGACGGCCACGGCGCCAGCAGCCCTACCTTGGATCCTTCGCTCGGCTGATACACGGGCAGCCCTTCGCACACGACGGGAAGTCGAGCCGGTCATCTCGACTGACGAATCACCCGAAAGTTTGGGCTCTGGCTCCTGGCTCCCGACGCCAGCCTTCTTTGCCCATCCCTCGCCTCACGGGCCACCTCTGGGATATCTCCGTCCAACCGTCGAGCCAAGATGCCGTTCGATACCGAACTTACGAGGCGGCTCGGGATAAAGGGTGAGAGCCCGGTTACCCAGAGCCCAATGCTTGGCTCATGCTCTAACGGCTCCTCTTTTAAAAACCAGTCCCGGTCGTGCAGGGTGGCATGATGCACGTTGGTAGGACAGCCTTTTCTCCTTTGTCGTTTCCCACCATGTCTTGTTTTCCTCCTTCCGAAAGGGCTCCCCGGCGTCTGCGCCGCTATCCCGCCTGCATGCCTGCCCTATGCCCAGCCTCCTCTCTCGTGTTCCCTCCCGCTGGCCAGGCTTGGTCTTTGGTTTTCGCCGGTGACGCTTGTGCTTTCATCTCCTCGCGCCATGTCCTATCATGATGTGGTCTGCGCAGGCAGAGGGCTGTGGGAGCTGGTTGCGGAACAACGAGTAGAAGAGCGCACGCACCCTGCACGTCAATCCTTTTGGCCTGGCGGCGAGTAGCATTGCATGTGCAGAGTCCACTGGATGTTTGGTTTGCGGCCGGCTGCGTATGCGCGGCATCCATACTCTACGAGCGGCAGGCTGCTGGCCATGTCGCTCCTATTGCGCTGGCTCGCGAGAAGACGCGCCTCTTTGGAACGAACATGCGGCTAACCTAGTGGGCGACCCTCTCCGTCGCGCTCGCCGGTGGTCCAGGCTACGCCTCGCTCGCATCTGCCGTGTCCAACGCCGGCGGTCTGGGCATCATCACGGCGCTCATTTTCCCGACGCCAGAGGAGTTGCGGCAAGAGATTCGCAAGTGCAGGACCCTGACGCAGAATCCCTTTGGTGTCAACCTGACTTTGCTGCCGTCCATGGTGCCACCTGACTACCCGGCCTACGTCCGTGTCGTTGTCGAGGAGGGCATCAAGATAGTCGAGACGGCCGGCAACAGCCCCGGCCCTGTCATTGCTGCCCTCAAGAAGGCCGGCATCATTGTGCTGCACAAGTGCACCACCATTCGACATGCCGAGAGCGCCGTCAAGATGGGCGTCGACTTTCTGTCCATCGACGGTTTTGAATGTGCCGGGTAAGTGGAAATTCATGTCTCCTCTCTGTTGGCTCCCGTTTTTTTCTTCTCTTATTCCCCTTGATCTATGCACTGCCTGTTGTGGCTCTTCCATCCTGCCCTCGTCTTTCGCTCCACTCTCATGTCGGACGGATATTTGCATGCATTCGACACGACGTGTCGCAGTGATACACAAATATTGGGGACGACCTCTATGCACGACATCAGCTCCTGCGGAATCTTGCCACGACCGCTAGACTGCTGCCCAACAGAGTTGCGGACGTCCTCTGCGGGAGTCAAGCAACAAACCGGGTCGTCTTGTGGCTGCTTCTTCCACTGCCTTCTTATTGTGCAGCCGCCTCTGTACTACTGCTGGAAGCCGCTTTTTCTCCTTGATTTCTCAGTTGCCACTCGCTTTCACGCCCCTTGTCCCCCCACTGCCAAGCCAACCAACTTGTCGCTTGGGCATCGTGATTTTCCTCTGCCCCCACTCTCCCAGATGTCGTACTCTTTCCGACGCTGGCCATCTTGCGGTGAATTTGCTAACCGTGTGGCGCAATCACCCGCCCAACCAGGCACGTGGGCGAATCGGACATTACAAACTTCATCCTGCTCAGCCGGGCCCGACAGTCGCTAAAGGTCCCCTTCATCGCGTCGGGCGGCTTCGCCGACGGGCAAGGCCTGGCCGCGGCGCTGTGTCTGGGTGCCTGTGGAGTCAACATGGGCACGCGCTTCATGTGCACCGTCGAGGCGCCCATCCACGAAAACATCAAGAAGCAGATTGTGCAGGCCAGTGAGACGGATACGGCCCTCCTTCTCCGCCGCTGGCGCAACACCACCCGCCTCTACCGCAACAAGGTCACCGAGGAGGCACTCAAGGTTGAGCGCGAGAGCAAGACGGGCGAATTCTCCGAGATCGCACCCCTGGTCAGCGGGAAGCGCGGCAAGGAGGTGTTTACAACGGGCGACCCCGAGTTCGGAGTCTGGACTGCCGGCCAGGTGATTGGTCTGATTCACGACATCCCGACGTGTGCGGAGCTCGTCCCCAGAATCGAGCGCGAGGCAGAGCAGGCGCTGAGGGAGAAGCTCGCGCTCCTCAAACCGGAGAGCAAGTTGTAGACAGGGCGATGTTTTGTGATTCTGCGGTGACGAAGGACACGCGGGATGTAGAATCTTCTGTCCGGCCCGTGGACGAATGACCTGAGCCTCGGGTTGTATGTCTCTGCAAGGCCTAGCTAGACCTAGACTCTCATTTGGATTTCGTACACATGGGTTTTAATCGAGCCCTTTCTTTTCCCCTCTCCTGGCCGTGACGCGATGAGGTCTGAGCAGTAGCATTTGGTTTAAGCTTTTGCGGTGTCATACTTCGATATTGCTCGTGTGTGCATATCCAGGTACCCATCTGGAAGAAACGCTGCGCCTGAAGCAGTGGCCTGATCCCTGCGAGTGGCCTCTCGCCCACTCGGGCTGTTTGGCGAGGACGCGAACTCCCATTGAGCCTCCATCGGTGTTCATGGGCGCCCGACTCGTAATGGTGAATTGAGTCGTGCCCCCCAAGTCTTTTTTCTTTCCTCCTTCTCTTTTCATCCACTTGCCCGCCGATGTGCAAGCATACTAGGTATTTCAGCAGGAGCCTGTTTTCCCGTCCAATCACCGGGCCTGGTCATTTCCAGGGCAGCCGGTTCGGCAGGCAACGCGGTGGCCAATGCGCTTTCTTTGGGGCGCCTTCGCCAGGGGTGCTCGGCTGCGAGAGCCTGCGCGGAGACGCACACACGTGGGGGCCCAGGGGTGGTGGTGTCAGTTAAACAATTAGGCCTAAACTCTCAGCGGCAGAATGGCAGCCTGTGCGCGCGTGCACACGCCAAAAGCTTCAGTTGACGACATTGCGCAATTAGCAAAACAAGAGCAGGCCGAGAAACCGGTCGTTGAAAGGCACCCGCCGTCCGATTGTGCTCGCCATGGCGACCCAGCAGGACGTCCAGGAGCTGCTGCGCCTGCTGGTCGGGGCCAGGAAGATGCCCATGCTACAGGCCATGGCCCAGGCCAAGGCCCTCCAGGCGGCCGGACTCAAGAGCATCCGGCAGGTGGCCGAGGCCTCGCTCGCCGACGTGGAGCGGGTCGTGCCCGACGCCAAGGCCGCGCGCTCGCTGCACAACGCATGCAAAGCCGCCGTCAAGCGCGGCGACGCCGGCGCCGGAGCAGACGCCACGGGCGCTAAGCGCGCGGCATCCGGAGCCGGCGGCGACAGCGGCGCCAACAAGCGCCCGCGCCCTCCTGGTGGCGGCGGCTCCAGCGCGGAGGAACTAGGAGGCGGCCTCTTCGGGACCCCGGAACAAATGACGCCGGATGAGCTCGAGAGGTCGCTGGCGCTCCCCGTGTACATGGACGAGGAGCGCATCGCGTCCACGGTGCTGGAGACGAACCGGGCGCCGCTGGTCCTGGCCTTCGCCGTCGAGCTGCTCCGCTACACCATGCCCGAGCAGCCGCCGAGCAGCCGCCTCAGCATGGCCCAGGCCGTGGTGGCGGCCAACTCGCATTCCAAGGCCCACAGCCTCGGCATGGAAAACGGGACGCCGGCCGACTGGGAGGGCTGGGGCGAGGGCCAGCCCAAAGTCCGCGTCATGGGCCGCGACGTCTTTCTGCTCAAGCGTGGCGGCTATGCATGGAGCGGGGAGGAGAGCGTTGGCGACTCCTCCGCCGAAGCTGGCGATGGCGACAAGCCAGTGAAGCCCGAGCCAGAAGCATCACAGCCAGTTAAGCTAGAGAGCCAGAGCCAGCCACAACAGCTGGACTCCCAGCCACCACAGCTTCTTGCTTGGGCTACGAGCCAGTCCATATCGCTCAAGGATTCGACTTTTGTTGCGCGGGCTACACACATGGCGGATCCCGCAGAAAGAAAAAAGCTCATCTCGTCGTTGATGGCCAAATACCCCCATCTCAAAACCGCGACTCACAACGCCTGGGCCTACCGGGCCAAACCTCCAGGCTCTAGCAGGACCGTCGAAGAAAGCTTCGATGACGGCGAGACTGGGTGTAGCCGTTTAATGCTGCAGGTGCTACGCGACGCGGAAATTGTCGATATTTTGGTCGTATTAACCAGGTGGTTCGGCGGCAAGTTTCTCGGACCCGACCGGTTTAGGCTCATGCGAAACTGCGTCAATGGTGCGCTTTCGGAGCACATGAGACTGACAGGCATCGAGGCGGGCCTGGGTGGCGAGGCAGTCTGGGGCCTTGATCTCGATGCCATGAGGTCCAAATCAACGGCCGGAGGCCGCGGCACCCCTGGCGGACGTCACGAGACCACCGTCGTGGGCATGCAGATCCACCGACCCGAGGCCGCGAGGAATTACCTTCTGAGGAGCTTTGCTACGGCGCCGCCGTCGACGGGGATCCTTGGCCAGCAGGTCAATGACGAAGGTGCGACCGAGGGCGGGGCTGGGACGGGCGGAAGTAAAAAGGCCGCAGGCAGAAGAAGCAGGTCCCAGAAGGAAATAAACTTTGAGAAAGAGGAGAATCTGAGTCTCCTCCTTGGTGCCTTGAGGCTCCTCTACGACAGCTGGGCCGACCACCTCACCGCTGTGGACCTGGACAAGAGGGCATGGAGCTGGTACGCCGCCATACGGCCCAGCATTGACTCGGGCCCGTCCGGCTGGGGAGCCAAGGGGAGGCTGGAGCTGCGGAAAATACTCGACCTTCGCCGAAGGGCTTGACGCGCGGTAACCGCCAGGCGAGGGCCCCGCGAGGGCCCTGCTTCTCCATCCCTTCTGTGTGCGCTTCTCCTTCCCGCCCGGCACATGCAGGTTTTGGGCGGTGGCGCCTGAAGAGGCCGCAAGTCGTACCTACCACACCCCATACTGCAGAAATCTCCGGGCCGGAGCCCGCTTGCAACCGCATATAAGTGAATGAATAGTAGAATGCCTGGTTAATACTGGCAGCGCGGCACCCCTCGGATGTCTTGGCCGCGACCATGAAATATTTGGTTGGTCAGTGACTGGGGTGACGGATAGCTGCGGCCAGAGAGCAATAACGATGCTGTATTGAACCGCTTGCCCTCTCATTTCTCCCTCGGCGTACTCGCCAGATTTCAACTTCGTATTCTGGTACCACGGTCGTATGCGGGGACGACCGAGGCAGGTCGCAACGGCTAGGGTGGTTCCGTTCTCCACGTTTGTAGTTTCCCTCGATCGCTTAACCCACTCGCCTGCATCCCACTTCAGCAAGTGCCACGGCATGGTGGACACGCTTTGTCAAAGGCGTGGGGCTGGGCCTGGATGATGTCTCCGTAGGCCTCCCCTTTTTTTCCCCCTCGCTTTTGATTTCTTTCTTTTTCGTCGCCTGAATTCTTGCTTGGTTGTATTCCAGCCAAGGATGGGAGGTTGGCCTCCTCATCGCGCTTGATTTCTCATCGCGCTTAATCGATGTGCATAGAGAAAATAAGATATAGCCTTGGGTCTCCAGGCATGGTTCCATGCAGAGCCCGAACCTGAAAACAGGGGGCGTGTTACCTAAGACGGAACCTGCCATCTCAACAGGGACACGCATGAGCACCTGCTAAAAGGGACGCGCCGCATCACAGCCACTCAAGCCCCCGCTCGCAGGCGGTTGGCTCAGTACGGCTCCAGGCAGATGACACGGCCAAATCAGGAAATAGCGCCGCGGTATTTTTTTCTCTCTGGGAACCCGCGCCCCGTGCCTGTCCAACCGCCCGAGAAACCATCAAGGCGACCCCCGGATGGTGCGGATCCGGATCGTTGTGGCGTTGGCCATGTCGCCATGTCCTTCGCCCGACCTTCTCCCGTCATCGTCCAGCGGGAGCGGGGTTGGTGCCGGGAGTACCCTGGTTCGTTTAATTTGCCAGCCGCGTCCGCAGTTCGTCTGTTGATGTTGATCGCTACGGCCATGAGTCGCCGGGCACTGTCCTCTCAGCAGCGCCGGCCAATGCTGCCCACACCGCTGGCGGCGCACTGATGGGGGCGGGAGCCATGGAACGTGTTCTAGTCCTGGCTTTTTGCTGCTGACAAACAAACCAAGGATCCTAGCCGCCAGGGACATCACCCTAGCGAGAAATGCACGTAAACAAGTTCCATACGTCGGATGTGGCAAACAGGGCCATATCCGTCAAGGCCATCGAGTCCGTCTTGCGCAGCGAGCAAGGGCCAAGAATTTCATGTAGATATACTATATAAAAGAAGGTGCATCGTGCGCTCATCACTGCACTTTGTCCTCTGTCTCGACCAGGCACCCGCGGCTCCAGCAACACTCCTCGCCATCCTCGTTCCTCCTTTACCTTCTGTCCTCTCATTAGTTTGATAGCACAGCCATGCTCCTCTCTCTGTTAACGACGGCCCTGGTAGCCGGCCATGCTCTGGGCTACGATCAGACCTTGGGCTTCAATGGCGCCTGTATCAAGGAGACACGCACCATGGACGAGATCTACAAGGCCGCCTTGGCTGAAGGAGGCGTTGTTTACCAGTGGATGGGGGGGGATGTGAGTAGTCTCGCTTTTTAACTATAATCTTATGATTTCCATTGCGGCTTTGTCTTTGCTAACCATTGAATACGCGAAATCACTATAGGAGCGAAACGACGAGGACGCTATCAAGACCGAGTTTGAGAAGCGCTGGTATGTCTTTGTCAACCTTTATTTCCTCTCTTTTTTTCCCTACCACTCATGCTAACCCGGAATCTTGTCAAGGCCTGGCATGACCCTGAACTTGACCACGGACTTGAGCAAATACCACAGTCCCAGATTCGATCGACAGCTCGCGAACGGGAAGGTGGAAGTTGACTCCATCGCGTTTCAAAATGTTCACGATTTCCCACGATGGGACGCCGATGGTATAGAACAACACGGCCCCGCTCCCATTTTTCTATAATTTCATGCTAATATGCTCGACCATAGGCGCCCTCCTGCACTACGCGCCGCTCGGGTTTGACGAGATCTACCCGTCAATGAGAGATATCCGTGGTGCCTACTACGGTATCTTGACGGTTGGCTGGTCTGGCAAGTGGAACATGGACAAGCTGCCAGGAATCGAGCCTCCTGTCGAATGGGAGGACTGGCTTCGTCCCGAGTTCAAGGACAAGCTGGTTCTCACCTGGCCTAACGATGACGACGCTGTGAGTACATTCTCTCTCAATTCCCGTGCTGTTAGTCATGTCAACCTGCTAACCCCAGCCTAGGTGCTATACGCATTCGATTTGATGTAAGCTGGGCCTCGATGTCTATCGCTCAACGAGGAAACGGCGGGAGATGGCATCAAGCTAACATTCCGGTGCCAAACAAACAGCATGCAGCAATACGGCAATGAGTGGCTGGACAAGCTGATTGCGCAAAACCCGCGCTGGGTTCGGGGCACGCGCACCCCAGACACAGTCATGACTGACCCCAAGGCGAAGTGGGCCGCCAGCTTCACTTCCGATGGCCTGTTTCCCGCCGACAAGGTCAACGTGTCGCACCCGGTCCAGGGCTCCTTTGTCACTTGGTTCCAGCTCGCTGCCATCCCCAAGGACGCTCCCCACCCTGAGGGCGCCAAGCTGCTGCACAACTACATGCTCTCAAAGGAGTGGCAGTCTACGCGCGGCTCCTGGCCGGTGAGGCGCGACGTCGAGCCTCCTGCGGGATACCCTGCCATCTTTGACATGCCCGGCACCAACATGTGAGTACTCATTATTTTTTTTATCGCGCGGGGAGCACGGGTGTGCGTGCACCTTGGCCGCGCGCCTCCTGTGGATATTCACTAACGGCATGGCAGCACGTACTTCCGGGAATGGATGGCGAACCGGGGCAGGGTCGAGAGGCTGAGGATGTTCTTCGAGGACAAGCTCGGCACTGCCCAAGGCCTCAGCCCTCTCATTGATGATCTTTGAACGAGCACCCCTGCCACGGCGAGGCCCGCAGGCTTATGATGGATGATATGTCACGAGAAAATTTGCATTACCTGTACTGCCCTGGACACTCGTCCGTCCAGCCATGCGATTAATTTGTTTTGGGATACCAAGCATGTGCTGCCACGATTGATGTTTGTTACTTTTAGCTATTTTCTAAGTTTTAAAGTTGAGGCTCACCGATCATTGCTTCCTTGGCAGCGAAATCCTTGGTGCAATTCAAGCTTGGCATGAATAGAGTTTACATGTGCTTTGGGAGGGAGCATCCCATGGCTTGATGGCCTGTTTGCAAAATCCGACGCGCTGAGTGCTTGACCCACACACAGTGGGGCCTCGTGGCTGGTCTCCATCAAACCGCTGGGGCACGCATTGCCGCCGGCCTCGCAGTCACCACAGCCTCAAGCATATAAAGGGCGAGCGCCTCAAGACCCTCCTACCAACCGCCCTGCTTAAGACAAAAAGGAGATTACGGTTTGGCCGAGCTAGCCGCCTGTGCATCTCCGTATAGAGAAACCTCTGATATTAAAGCACCAAGTCCATAAATAACCCGCTAGGTAGCCTGCCAGACGAAATGCCCTATCTGCCTGTCTAATGGTCCTTCCTTTACAAAGCCACACGACGCACCTTCCTCGCTGGTGTCTCGGCAGACGACACTCACCTTTCCCATTTTCCTATGTCCCTTATTCCCATCGTTCCACAGCCGACCCTGCCCCTTTAGCTTAGAAAATGACGTCATCTTCCTGTGCTGCTCCTTCCTTTGGGACCCCAAGTACTTGTTCTAGTTCCTGCCGAGCGAGGTCCTAATTTCTCCAGCTCCCAAAAAGAATTTTCCATCTACAAAAAGTCACACACTTCCTCAACATCTCCTCACCCTGCCAGGGCAAATTCCTGATGTCTTCATCCCAGGGGGGACTCTTCCGCCGAAGCAAAAGCTGAAATCTTTAGTTCACCCTGCCGTGGATTCTCAAGGCAAATACTTGGCCGACCCTTGATTTCTTCAAGCAACTGCCTCAAGGCCATGCCTTTGGGGCATACCGGACCCATGGGGCCGGTGGCCACAGGGCCTACCACCCTCGGTCTTGGAAGGGCAAGGCACCCCTCAACGGGCTCTGCAGCCATACAGCCCTGCGGGAGGGCTACATCGGCGTTGAGGGAGTTGTCGACCACAAGCTCCTGTCGGCCGCCCGCGCCGAAAACACCAGGCTCTGGGGCCTGGAATATCGGGCCCGGCGCCGGGCCAATCCAGTCCTTGCCGCAGAGGACAAGAAGAGAGCGGACGCCAACAATGCCCGCGTCAAGGCCAGGCGGGAGGCTGACCCCGCGGTCGCCGACAAGATCCATCAGAATGATCGCGCCCGGTACCGTCTGAAGAGCAAGGATCCCGAGTTCAGGGAGAGATACAATGCGGGCCGTCGGGCCCAGTACGCAAGGGACCGCGAAGCCATCGTCGCGCGTCGCCGGGAGCTGGCCGACATGAAGCTAGCGGAGAAGGCCGCCGCATCGGAGAAGAAGAAGGTCACGCGCAAGCGGCGTGTGGCCAAGAAGCTGGTTCCGACGACCGGAAAGGTCCAGCAGACGCTGGACCAGTGGGTCGTGCCGAAATGATTTGGGGCCACATCCCCCAGCTCCCGTCCAGTAACATGGACACTGCCTTCGTTCTCTTTTCCTTCGTTCTCTTTTCCTTCGTTCTCTTTTCCTTCGTTCTCTTTTCCTTCGTTCTCTTTTCCTTCGTTCTCTTTTCCTTCGTTCTCTTTTCCTTCGTTCTCTTTTCCTTCGTTCTCTTTTCCTTCCGTCTTTTTCATTTATCAGATACCTTGGCGCGTGGGATCCCCTTGCTCCATAATTTCTTCTTGCCTTGCTTTAAACAACAAGCTTTACGCAGATCATTGGTGCAGTCGACCAGATGGCGTCTACTTGACCACTTGCTCTCCGAATGCATGTTTGTGTGTGTGTGGGCAGAGGGTGGCCTCAATAACATGGTGCTAACTTCGTTGGTCCAACTCGCACATTTCCAGACTAAGACGCCAAGTAGGAACAATCAATCGCGTAAGGCCCGTACATCATGGCATCACCGTCAGCAAAACGAACCGGGGACGAAGACGGCAGTAACACGACTCCTCCGAGAGACAGCGACCCCCATTTCCTGACGAGTACGGTATCAACGGTGCTCTGGAAGAGCTTTCGAATAAGATCAAGCATTGCATCGAAAAGCGAGCTGAAGAGCGGGTCGCCAGCGCCCAGGCGGAAGCCGAAAAAGTCAAGCAGCAGCTAGAAGACTCCCGTCGCAGCGGTAGCAGCTACAATGCAACGCAAGCTCTTATCCGCAGACCTCTTGCCCACCCGAAAATCTATTTCTAATATTCGAATTCTATGTGAGGAGCAGATCGCCCAGGCGTGCAAGAACCTTGAACATCAACTTCAGGCAGTGACAGCACTCAACTCAGAAAAGGACAAAACGATCGCCAAGCTTAAGGATGATCAAAAGGAGGCCGAGGATAGAATCACCAATCTCGAGATGAAACGCAAGAATGACGGAATGTCGATCACCATCCTTGAGAATGACAAAGAGGAAGCCGGAGGACGATCGCGGCTCTTGAGAAGGATAAGGAGGAGGCCCAGAAGATCGAAGCAGAGACCAAGAAGATGATTGAATCTCTGACCATGAGCATCTCACTTGTCCAGCAGCCTGCTGCCAAGCCCACAAATGAGTAGACTGGCGGGCAATCTTCTGGAATCTCAATCCCTTCATATTTTGAGGCAACAAGAAATCTACTGGCGTATGCAATTGCTGTGTTGCTTCCAGGGCTTAAAGTCACAGTAGATCCCGACACAGTCACTCCATTATAAAACCAAGTTCCGTCGAGCTAATTAGTAAAAGCTGGATTGTGCCACTCTTTTCGCTGAACCTGTGATTCTGGGATGCATATACATTTAACTAGGGGCGTTTCTGCCGCGCCGCTCCTCCAATTGACAATCCCGGCCACCGAGGCCCTCTGTATGCGACCACTAATCATCCATAATCCAGCAGCTCGAAATCCTATTCCGAGTTCCAGTTTGGAACCTTTAGTGTCACTGTCAAAATCCGATGCGGTATGTTCGCGCTAGTTGACAGTCTACTGAAGATGACTTCTTCACTCGTGGTCCTCTGATGGTGGGCCAGCTTTTCTTCCTCAGTCGACTAGATGCTGTCTACTTGACCGCTTGCTCTCCGAATGTGTGTGTGTGTGTGTGTGTGTGTGTGTGTGTGTGTGTGTGTGTGTGTGTCTGTGGGTGGGTGGGCAGAGAGTGGACTCAATAACATAGTGCTACGACGAGACGCCCATTCTCAGATCACGGTATCGAGCAGTGGCGTGCAAAATAAAGAGAATGATAACGTAATTATTACAATTTAACAAGATAGCAAGCCAGACCATCTACTCAGCAACCCAGAGGGCGGCCATGCCCATGCCAGTGCCGATACACATGCTGGTGACGCCGACCTTTTGGTTCGTCCTCCTGAGCTCGTAGAGCAGTGTCGAGACCTGCCTGGCCCCGGTGCAGCCGAGCGGGTGGCCAAAGGCGATGGCGCCGCCCTTGGGGTTGATCTTCTCCTGCGGCAGCCCGAGCTCGTTGGCGCACCAGAGGCACTGGCTGGCAAAGGCCTCGTTGATCTCGAAGATGTCGACGTCGTCCTTGGACACGCCCGTGAGCTCAAAGAGCTTGGGGATGGCAGCCCAGGGGCCCTCGCCCATGAGCAGGGGCTTGACGCCGACGATGGAGGCCTGAACGAACTTGCCCAGGATCTGCTGGCCCAGGCGCTCGGCCGTGGACCGCTTCATGAGCAGGACGGCGGCGGCGCCGTCCGAGACCTGCGACGCGTTGCCGGCGTGGATGCTGCCGTCCTTTGCGAACGCGGCCTTGATCTTGCCGAGCGACTCGGCCGTGACGCCGGGCCGGATGCCGTCGTCGCGGTCCACGACCACCTCCTTGGTCTCGCCCGACTTGGGGTCCTCGAACTTGACCTGCAGCGGCTCGATCTCCTCCTTGAACAGGCCCTCGGCCTGCGCCTTGGCGGCCTTCTGGTACGAGGCGGCGGCGAAGGAGTCCTGCGCCTGGCGCGAGACGTGACGGTCCTTGGCCATCTGCTCCGACAGGACACCCATGGGCACCTTGCAGTTGGCCGCCTCCTGGTGGGCCTCGAGCAGCTCCGAGAACTCGGCAACCGCCTGGGGTCTGGATTTTCGGATGCGTCAGCGTCAGTACTAAGGGTGGTGCGTGGCAAACAAAGCGTGGCGAACTGACCCGTAGTTTGTGCTCATGGACTCGACGCCGGCGCCGATGCCAATCTCAATCATGCCCGTCTTGATCTGGTTGGCGACGTCGACGCAGGCCTGGAGGCCCGACGAGCACTGCCTGTTGAGCGTGCGGACGGCGGCGGTCTCGGGGAAGCCGGCGACCAGGGCGGCGGCGCGCATCTCGGTGGCGCCGCCGCCGGGGGCCAGCACGGTTCCGACGCAGATGTCCTGCACCAGGGCCGGGTTGATCTTGGACCGGGTGATGATGCCCTTGAGGGCGCCGGCCATCAGGTCCGACGCCTGCGTGTCCTTGAAGCCGCCCTTGCCGCCCTTGGTGAAGGCTGTCCGGAGACAGGCGGTCACGACGATCTGTTTTGCGCGCGCGCATGCGCGTCAGTACGGGTTCTCTGAGGCTCTGGGGGGTTTGGCGGCGCATGCCCGTCGGGGGGAGTCGGCTGGGAACTGACATCGTCGGCGTGCTTCTCGAGGATCTTGGCGCGGCCGCCTGCGGCCTTCGCTCCAGAGAGCTGACCCGAGATCTGGGAAAGACGGTCGAGGGCTAGAGATTACAGGATTCCACATGTCAGCGCCGCTAGGCCATCTTGGCTTCGTGTCGCTGGGGGGTCTGCGGTCGGCCGGCTTACCACCCATGTTTGCTAGCTGAGGAAGAGGTACAAGAGTGTGTTGATGGGTGTATGGATGAGCCGTCGGAACAGTCGATCGTCTACCGCGGGAGTTCGTGAGTGCAGGTGGTTCGGAGGAGTCGGTTCAAGGTTGGGTGCGGTGCGTCTTGTGTTTTTGGATGAGGCCGGGTTTCAGTTGTCCAAGGGGTAGCGGAGCTGACGGCGGAATGCATGTGAAGTCGACGGCCGCCTGTCGTGCCGCGTGCCGAGGCTTCCGCTCAGCAACGCTGGCGGCTTGTGGCGGCACTCGGCTAAGGCGCGAGTGGGGCATGTGCGCGCCCGCCGAGTCGGAATCTGGGGTTTCTGCGGAGGCCCAAGCCAATGCTGACCTCACGTGATCCCCCGGCGTGTGCAAGGAAGGACTTTGGCGGCCCTCGCTCTAGTCTACTTGTTCCTGCCTGGCGATCCTTCCATTCAAGACACAACACCACTTATCTAGCCTAGACAGGCGCAGAGCGGCCCAGCCACCCCAGCCACCGAATGGCCAGCCAGACTCACCAACGCTGACGCCAACACCAGCGCGCATGAATAAGGACGGACAGGCTAGACTGGTGGCTCGAGTCGCGTGTCAGCCCATCGAGGCCTCAGTCCGCAGGCTACCTGACATCTTACAGATGAATCAAGCCAGCAGCTTGGGAAAGTGACAGGCTCAACGGGTGGAAACTGGTGTTCATGTCCAATTTCTGGCCGAATGCGGACACCAGAGAGTACCTGGCAGGGGACATCTCTGCCGGTCAGCCAACATGCTATCGCAGTACACTCCTTCCCTGCCAGCACGTCCAGCAGCAGGCCAACGCCAGCCAGGCAAGTAGGTTCAACTAGTCTGGTAGATGGTTTGCCATCCCGCCCACGCGACCGTCTGCCAGAGAGTGATCGTTATCGACTCTCGTGCCTGTTGAAAATACAAAACAAAAACAAAATACCCCTACGGTGACCACAGGCTGCATTCTGGATCTATCACATGGTAGCAGCTCTTGGCGACGAACCAAAGGCCCTAAACACGATGCTCCTCTTCTCTTTTTTCATGCATAAAAGAACCAGCGAGATACGTAGAGTCACGGCGGACTAGCAAGATACACACATTAGAAGACTGAATGCGCAACTGGGCCTTTTCGCCCTTCCATGGTGTTCTGGAACTCGCTGCCATAGCCTGGCATAGTGCCACGAATTAGAGCTCGATTTCTCGCCCTCGAATCCTATGTCGGCATGAGGCTCGCGCCATGTTGGAGTCGTCCATGACTTTTTTTTGGAACTTCGGACTTGGATGTCCAGGAAAAATGGGAGCTGGGCACGGATATGTGAGCACCTAACAGATGGCCGCATAAAGAAAGCATAACCAACACAGTCAACTAAGAATAAAGCAGACATGACCTTGAATTCTTTTTCTCTGGGACCAATTAGCTCCTAGATGTAGGCACTTTTCATCTGTGGCGAGCTAGCGGACAAGCACGGGTTGCGGAAAGTGCCGCATATGCCAACCAAGACCCGCGACAACCCTTGGTAATGAGACATGACCGGAGTGTCGGGAAAGCGGGCAGCGAACTACTCTACATTCATCTCGGGGGAAGATCCCGTTTCGGTGAATAGAGTGAGTCCAGCTCTGTGAAGTAGTTGATCAATCCCGAGGGGTGTTCGACAACGATTTCCATATTATCATCCGGGCGCTGGTAACGGGGATACAAGGCAGCGCAGCCGCATACACTGTTTAAAAGAGCGCTGTTATTTAGCGGCCATCACCAAGCCAATCATTAACTCGTAGCCGCAGGCTTCACACCAGATACAAGCACAATTTGTTCTCCACATACCAAGGCGCAACTGGAAGTTTGAAACAACGCAGAAAATCAAATGATACCGCCGGGATTAGAAGGCCCAAAGCGCTGCTGCGGCAGTTGCCAGGACGGCCAGGACTGAGCCGGCAGATATGCGCGAGCCGCCGGCGGTGATAGGAGCCGACGGCGAGCTGCCTCCAGTGCCAGGCACTGCTGCCGGCGGAGGCAACGTTGCCACTGGTTTCGGGGCCGCTGGAATGGGGGCGGTGCCGGGCTGATTAGGCTGAGCTCCAGGAGCAACCGGGGTGCTGTTTCCGGGGACAGCCGGCGAACCGCCAAGCCCAGGCGATGCGGGCGGCGTCGTCGGCGGTGCGGCATTCGGAGGCTGCGGGCCGGACTGTGCTGGGCCGGGATTTGTGACCTGGACACCAGGTGCGTGCGCATTGTCAGTTATGTTTACTCACTGCATGAAAGCAAGTTGCCGACTTCTTTTGGGACCATGCGATTCCAGTTTTCCCACGAGACTTGGGAGCGATAAAACCGGGCGAACTGGAAGCAGAAAAGAATAAGAGGATGATGGCTCCACTAACATTGAAAAAATTGCCAGCGATAATCTGGATTGTGCTGATGCCTGCTGACGCGAGCACAGCACTTGTGTCAAAGTTCTCGCGCTTGAGCGCCGCCTGTGACAGCTTCACCATCTGGGCCATGCTAGTGTTGCTGGTATCGATCAGGATCTGGGTGTAGCGGTGGCTAAGGGGCAACCGGGCGGGCGGGGAGGGCCCGATATAGGGCGCCGCCGCCACCACGTTGCGGCGGTTCTCGAGCAGAAAGACCGAGGTCCGGCCCACGGTCGTGTTGAGGACGGTCGGACCGGCACTGGGTGTCAGATCCGTCTGCATCCAGTGCAGGAGCGTCGTGGTCTGGGACGGGTTCTCCGTCGGCACGTCTAGGTCGACCATGATAACGGTATAGGACCTGCCTGGAAGAGGCTTGTCTGTAGCGAGCGCGGGCTGCTTGGCCGTCGAAAGCTTGGAGAGGGCTGAATCGTGGTTGACCGCCAGACTAAACGAGTAGATGATGGTCAGGAGCTCCGGTGCCTCGGGCGAGAAGCCCTGTGGGGTGATGGCGACGACGCAGCCGGCAACGGCGGCCAGGAGGCCGAGGCATGACTGCAGCATGATTGCTGAAGATTGCCGATCGAAATAGCCGGACGAAGGCTGTGAGGTGAGGCGATGTCAGCCCCGCGAGACCAGCCCACTGGAGTGGGAAGCGAGTGAGATAGTGTCAACAAGGCCGGTCCATAGACGATGGAACTGCTGCTGCCAAGGTGCAAGGAGAATGTCGTCTAAATCGTCCACGCCGAAAGAAATGGAGTTCTTTCACATAAAAAGTAGGGGGGGTCACGGGTGTGGGAAGCAAAGGCAGATAGATTGGGGTCGACGGAGGAGGAGTCAAGGCGGCCAACCC
>PYSQ01000084.1:25889-86210 GCA_003049435.1 Nakataea oryzae | reverse complement strand
CCCCCCCCCCAACTAACACTCTTTGTTTACCCAGCCGCATCGTCTTCCACGACCAGAACGTTGCCGAGCTGGCCATTTGCGGCGGAATTGCCGGCTCCATCACAAAGTGCCAAGGCAACCCCGAATCCACCACCGGCCAGTCCGGCTCCGCCAAGTTCTCACTTACCCCTGTCGAGGCAGGTGCCACCATCAACATCTCCAAGGGCCGCTGGGAACAGTGCGTCCGCGCCGCCCGCGGCGTCTGCCCCACCGGCTCCATGAGTGGCGTCTGCTCGGGCGGTGCCACAAAGGGCGATGTAGCCTTCACCCTCACCAACCCCTGATCCGTCCATCTCGCTCTCGTCTTCCTTGACTTTGGCGATTTATCATGTCAGGCGTCGGCTTCTTTTCTTTTTGGTGGGGTGAATTATGGATCCAAATATGGTTCCAAGAACGGCCGCCACAATTGCAGAAACGTTGGGCAATTATGCAACGTCTCTTTCTCATCTGGTCGTTTCTTTTTTTGGAGCGCCAAGCTTGGAGTTTTTCTTTTTCCAAGATGGGCGGAGCCAGGGCAATGGATCCATGTCGCGGGACATGGGATGGCATGGGTGGTTTTTTTTTTGGGCGGGCAAACGACGAGGATTCGAGGGCATTCAGTGTGATACCCCCTTGTAACAACACCATCTTCTTTCTTAGCAGTACATATTTTGAGACAACCAAGGGCAAGCAGCCGTGTATATACAATTCCAGATTTTGACACAATTCTGTCAAACAATGAGTGGGGGAAGGTGTTTGTGTGCTGTTATCCACGGTGTTGCCTGAGGGCAAATGTGAGACGGCATGATTGCTACCGCGGTCACCAAGTCACTTGCCGCAAAGGGAAGACAGGCAAGGAAAAAAAAGTGTTCGCTGCGTAGGCCGAAAGTATATATATACTAAATTAAAGGCACAGCTATGTAGCGCCTGTTGATGTTTGATTTCTAACATTTCTTTAATTTTAATTTTATTTTACAGCCCGTACCTGGTCACGCATTCCTCGCGGTGCACGTCGAGGCAGTCGAGGGCACACACACGCGTATTGCACTTTATGCACTTGACCCTGCCCCAGTACCCGCAGACGGCGCAGAAGACGCGCGCCGGATACCTCGGCCGGCCGGCGCTGGCCGAGGCCGCCCCGGCTCCCTCCCCGTCGTTGTCGTCGTCGTCACCGTACGCGAGGCTCCCCCGCGCCATCAGCTCCGGGTAGGGCGCGGGCGGGGCCAGCAGCAGCGCCCGCAGCTCCTCGTCGGTCGGCAAGGGGGGCACGCGGCTGGCCAGGAGCGGGTCGCCGTCGGCCGGGTGCGGGGCGGGCATCCTGCCCGTGTAAGGGGGGAGGATGGTGCTCTTCTTCCTGGCGGGCTGGGCGGCGGCGTCGCTGCCGCCGCCGTCATCTTGGGCTTGTGTTTGCTGTGCTGGCGCGGCCGCCGAGGGCGTGCTGGGCGGCGGCGCGTCCACCATCTCGACGTCTTCGCTTACTCTCTGTTGTTGTTGTTGTTGTTGTTGTTGTTGTAGTTGCTGCTGCTGCTGCTGCTTCCGACTCGAGGCGCCGCGCCGGTTACTACTGCTTGCGGCAGATCCGGCCGTGGCCGCCGCTGCTGCTGCCGTGGCCGCCGCGGGCGTCGTCGGGGTCTGTGGCTGCGAGGGGCGGGGTGTTGCCGAGCCCGAGAGCGGGTCGGTGGCACCGCTGGCCTGCAGTGCCTCGAAGTCGCTGAGGTGGTTCGCAAAGGTCTTTTGCGACAGGAGGATCTTACGGACCGCCGGTGTGGATTTGCTCAGGGCTGGTTTCGGTTGCCGGTTTTTTTTTTTTTTTTTTTAGCTGTCAGCGAGGCTAGAAGAACCATCAACAGCAGAAGAAAAGAAAAGAGAGAGGATAAAAAAAACCCTCAACCTTTTGAACCACCGGGCCTGGCGGGCACCGAGATGGCGGCGTCCTTGAAGCTGTCGCGGTCGAGCAGCTCGAGCTCCTTGCGCACGGCGGCCTCCTGGCGCGCCGACAGGTCCGACACGCTGAGCTTGGAGCGCGGCCCGCCCGAGCGCGCGGCGCGCTTGCGGCCCGCGGGCTGCAGCGCCGCCACCGCCGGGTTGATGCCCGTGTCTGGCACGTAGGCCCATCCCGGCGCCGTCGTTGTCCGCGCGCTCGCCACCTCCACCACGCCAAAGTTGTTCATTGCGGCGCCGGTGCCTCCCTCCTTGCTGCTGCTGCTGCTGCTGCTGCTACTGCCCAACGGCCGGCTCCTATCCCTTGTGCTGGGGTGTCTGAGGCGCCGGCAATCCGAGTGTCGTCCGTGTCGCGAGGCACCGCGCTGTGGCGCGTTTCGGGTAATTCGTTGCGCGTCGAGCGGGTGAGCTCCAGGGCTGTTGATTCCATGAGGCGATTTTTTTTCTTCTTTCCCTTTCCTTCCTTCCCAAGCCCCTGCATCCACTAGCATTCACCATGTGACGCCCTGACGTAACGCTTGTAGCCGCTGCGGGGTTGGCCCCCCAGAGACTTTTACGCTAGGACGACAGCGGCAGCTCCGCCATTTGTGTGCCACCTGCAGGCTGGGTTTTTTATGCGGATATCAACCTCCCTTTCCACAGTTCTTTATTCCTGCCGTTTGTTCCCCCTCCCCCCTCCCCGGCTTATTTTCATGCGCAAAGAGTTCCAAACTGTTAGTGCTGCCCTCAAGTCGCACCGTCGTAGCCGCATCATCTCCGCCTCGCTGCGCCCGTAGCCCCTGGCCCAGCACCGCCCGCGTCGCCGCCGCCGCGGTCCGCGAGCGAGACGACCTCGCCGATTCCCGCGGCCTCCTGCTCGTCCTCCAGCGCCGTAATCTCTTCCCTGCAGTCCCACCACTTCTCCTCGCTCAGCTCAAAGGCCTTGGCCTTGATCTCCTTGATTGTCAGGCTCTCGGGCTGGATGTTCTTCCAGCGGAGGTTCGTCATGAGGATCTCCTGCCACTCGTTGGATGTCCGCACAAAGAACTCGCGACGCGACTCAAAGGGCTGTCACGCAAGATATGCATCAGTATTCTGTCGTTGCAGCAGCATGCGCGCCTGTGTGCTTTACTTACTCTTGGATGCGGGAGCCCGTCGTCCACCGCAGCCTCCGTCGTCTCCGTCTCGTCCTCTTCCGAGGGAACCGAGGAGCCCAGGCCCGAATCCGCATCACCATTGGACTCTAGCTCTGCGGGCTTTTTGCCGCGCTTGCTGGCAGTGAACTTCTTGGGGCTGGTAACCTCCACGTCCACAGCCTCATCCTCCTCGTCATCCTCATCATCTTCCTCGTCGTCCTCTTCGTCGTCATCGTCTTCGTCCTCGGACTCCTGCAAGCACGTTGGAGATTTTGTCAGCAGGAGAAACAGCGAGATTCCTTTTTTAAAAAAGGGAGGGCCAATGAGGTCTTTGTGACCGGAAAAGCACAGCGAGAGGAGGAGAGAGAAGTCTTACGATCCAGTCTTCGGTTGGCCTGTTGAAGATCTCCTTGCAGCCATTCATCTTGTCGAGGTTGATGGCATACATATCGTCGAACGTGAACTCGCGGTCTCCCTTCTCAAAGGTGCCGCCGTAGATGTAGAGCACGTCGTCCTGGATGGCCAGTTGCGCGTTGAACCTTGGGTGGGGGAACTCCATCGACACGGGCATCTCCCTGACGGGCTTCCCTCCGTCGTCGTCGTCGCCGTCTTCGTTTTGCCGTCCGCTGAGGTCAATGTTCATGGCGTCGGCGTCCTCGAGCGAAGCGCCCGTCTCGAGCGCAGCCAGTTGCCTGAGCAGCTCCTCCTCGTTGGCCTGCGCGCGGCCTCTGCGCCCTCCTCTTTGCTGCTGCTGCCCGTCGCCGCCGCCGCGCTTTTGCCCGCCGCCACCGGCGCGGGCCTTGCGGAGAGCGAGCGGGAAGAAGCGGTTCCGCTCAATGTTCCAGGCGAAGAGGCCGTTGAAGAACTCGCTCTCCATCCCCTCCTCGCTCTCCTCGACGTCGTGCACGCCACCAAACAGAATCCCGCGCCGGCCGCGATGGTGGTAGGCCATCGTCGCGCCCGCCCTCTTGGGCTCGGGCGAGTTGGCGGGCTTCTTCCGGCGCTCCCACCGCACTGTCGGCGGCGTGCCAGGGGCTGCCTCGGGCGGCGGCTGCGTGATGCGCAGGAAGAAGCAGTCCTGGTGCACCATGGGCTTGAGCACGCTGCGCTGGGCTCCTGCGCCTCCGCCGCCCTTGCCGCGGGTGTTGGTGGCGACGCTGGCCTTGACGCGCGAGTAGCCGCCGTACAGCACAGCGCCCTGCTCGTGGGGCAGAAACGTAAAGGACGAGCGGGCGTCGGGCTTCAGCTGGGCGGCGGGCAGGGCTGGGCTGTGCCAGACAAAGTTTTGCGTGTCGTACAGCCACAGGTCGGCCAGGTACTTTGTCTGGTTGGCCGTGTCCTGGAAGCCGCCGAACAGGATAACGTAGTTCTTGTAGTAGGTCATGCGGTGGCCGCTGCGGGCCGGGGGCGTCTTGCCCTTGGGCTCGAGGCGGGTCCACTCCTTGGACGAGGCGTCGAGCTGCCACAGGTCGTTGTAGTGGTAAAAGGTGCCCTGCTTGGGCGAGCTGAACTCGCCGCCGAACAGGTACACGGACGAGGCCTGGTTGCCGCCGCGGCACCAGGCGTGGCCCGACCGGGGCAGCGGCGCGTTGGGCGACGTGACGGTGCGCCACTCGTCCTTGTCGATGTGGTAGACGTGCAGGTCGTTGAAGAAGGTGGCCACGGCGCCGTTGAACAGCTCGCCGCCGAACATGAGCAGCTGCTTGCTGTTGCTGGGCGAGGCCAGCAGGCACGACGCCGCCCGGGCCCGGGGCGGCCCGTCGGCCACCGTCTCGGTCACCTTGAGGTACTGCTCCTGCTGCTTCTTGTACTCCTCGAGCACCGCGTCCAGATCCACGTCCTCGGCGTCGCTGTCCTCCAGCTTGGCCGCCTTCGTCTTGGCCTTTTTCTCGGCCTTCTTCTCCTGCTTGGCCTTCTTCTCGGCCAGCTTGGCCTTTTTGTCACTGCCCTTCCCCTTTTTGTCCTTGGCCATGTTTGCGACCTTGGGCGTACGAGCCCTCGTGTGCTATAAAGACTTGGACTCCACTGCCAAAAGTGAAATCAAAGGTCGCAGGGGCTTCGTCTTTTTTAAAAAGCACTGAACCGACCATGCGTGAGGGGTTTGAAAAATAAAAATGGGGCATTCATGTAAGTTCATGACGTGGGGAACGATCGGCGGCGTATGGCACGCGCAGCTCCAAGTCCAAAACCAACTAATCAGATTCAGATTATGCTATAGCGGCGCTCAAATCAACGAGGCCATTCGAGAGCCCGCTGTGAGGTTTCTTTGTCTTCTATTTTGTGTTCCCTCTCATTGTTTTAAAACACCGGAAAAATCGAGTGTAGCGCTCTATAGCACTCTCTGTGCCATCCTCATGCCACCAGTTGTCCGCACCCGAGGCCCATCCGTCTACGGTTACTGGCGGCCCTCGGATAGGCATCCAACAAGATACCTATGTAGATATAAGTCTCCGACACCCCTCGGTCATGCGTTACACCTTCCTCTACCCATCTACCCGGTACCAAAGGTCTAGGTTTACCTGCGTATCATCTGTATCCATGGCATGATTTGCAAACTCCGTCTTTCCAATTATTGCACTCTCGTTACCAATACTGAAAATCGGGCTTGCGACGGGGAGGGATCGTCTAGTATCCATTCTCCTTGAGCCACGAGGCCACATCATCGACGTCGCGCTTAACCCATGCAATCTTAGACCGGATCGAGTCAAGGCTCTGCGCGAGCGACTGGTCGTAGCCCTTGTTGTCCTTGGGTCCAAAGAAGGACTCGACCCGCTCCAGTTGCTCCTGCTTGGTGAAGCTCGACGTCGAGATAGTCACAACCGAGCCCAGCATTGAAAGTGCCGGCGGCAGCTTCTTGACCAGCTCGTCCCAGTTCTCCGTCATCCAGTTGTACACGGCCTCGATACCCTCTGGGTGGCTTCGGAGCCCGGCCAGGGGCATGTATATGTCCTGGTCTTTAATCTCGCCGCTGAAAATCAGGTCGAGCGTCTGCTTGATGAGAGCTGGGTCCTTGGCACGACCCAGGCAGCGCAATGCCGTGTTACGCTCGTCGCTGTTCCTCGACGTGCGGTAGAAGTTCAGCACTTGGTCGTACTGTTTTCGATCGTAAGCAATGGTTAGTTTCCCTATCACTCATCCGAATTTTCGCCTGTGAGAAGACATGGGCTTGGGCCTGAGCTTGGTCACATACCGCGTCTGCTCCACCATACTTCAAGGCCATGGCAAAAACACTTCCACGGATGTTAGGGTGAATGGCGGACTTATCGCCAGCCATGAATCGTTTAAACATCTCCTTGGCGGAGGCAATGACGGTAGTGTCGCCAGAAAGCCCGGATGCCCCGAAGAGCATGGCCTTGAACTGCTGCTCAATGTGGCCGTCCTTTTCAGAAAACTCCCAGCCCATCTTGTGTGCCCGCGGGCTGATGAGGTCCCGCTGGAACGCCTCGAGGCTGTTCCTTAGCGACTCGTCCTCGAAGATCCAGGCTCCCTGCACCGACGACAGACGCCCGATGATCTCGTTCCAGACAACAAACTCGCTCTCGTCGCTGAATCCCTTCAGCAGGCTCAGGACGCCCGAAGTCTTCTGGTATCCCGAGGCAGCCAGGGCGCCCGCATCGGCGAGCATGCCTGCTCGATCCTCAACAGACAGCAGCCCCTTCTTGGCTGCACCCCCAAGCTTTTCCAGGCGCTCTGGTGTATAGGATGTGCGGAATAGGCTTGTGTGGTTCGCGTTCAGCTTGAAAAACTCGGTGCTCGACAGCTTGAAGTCGTCCTCCCGCTTCTTGAGCGTGATGGACTCGTCGATGCTGTCCTTGGTCCGGAGCCCGACAAGGACAGGGTAGAGAACCTCATCCTCCTCGGGCTTGGTGTCGCCGGTGCGCAAGAACCGGTTCTGCTTGAGATGGATCGTGCTCTCCTTCTCGTTCTCCGTCACCGTGATGACAGGGTAGCCCACGTTCTTGGTCCAGACTGTCATCACTTCGTGGACGGGCTTGCCGCTAGCTGCGGCCAGCGCGTCCCAGAGGTCGTCGGTCCTCGTGTTGCCGTAGGCGTGCTTCTTCAGGTACTGGCGCACGCCCTCAAGGAAAACATCCTCGCCAAGATACGTCGAGATCATGCGCAGGACGCAGGAACCCTTGGAGTACGAGATGGCGTCAAAGATCTGGTTGATCTCGTCGGCCCGCTTCACAGGAACCTCAATGGGATGGCTGCTCCTCAGGGAATCCAGGGACAGGGCACCCTGGAGCGTGTCGGTGACGTACGACTGCCACACCTTCCACTCGGGGAAGAAAACGTTGCACGAGTACCACGACGCCCAGGTAGCAAAGCCCTCGTTGAGCCACAGACCATCCCACCAGTCCATGGTAACGAGGTTGCCAAACCACTGGTGCGCAAGTTCGTGCTGAACAACCTCGGCAACGCGCTCCTTGGTCGAGGCGCCACTAACCTTCTCGTCGAGCAGCAAATCAACAACCCGGTACGTGACCAGACCCCAGTTCTCCATGGCGCCCTGGGCAAAGTCGGGGATGGCCACCTGGTCCATCTTTGGCAGAGGGAAGTCGATGCCGAAAACCTTTTCGTAGAACTCCAGAGTCTTGGCGGCGAGGTTCAGGGAGAAGCGGCCGTGCTCGATGTCGAGCCCAGGGGGCGCGTAAACACGGACGGGGACGCGGAAGTCGTTGGTCTCGATGTAGTTGAGTTCGCCAACGATGAAGGCCAGGAGGTAGGTGGACATGAGGGGGGAGTTGTCGAACTTGACGGCCTTCTTGACAGCGCCCGTCAGCTTCGAGGTAACGTCGGACTCGGAGGCGACGTCCATGTTGCTCAGGCAGGTGAGCTTCTTGTCGGCCACGAGAGTAACGGCAAAGGTGGCCTTGAGCGAGGGCTCGTCGAAGCATGGGAACGAGCGCCTCGCATCGGTAGGCTCCATCTGGCTCACGGCAAGGACGCCGTCGGAGCCGTCGGATCTCTTAAAAGTGGCCCTGTAGAAGCCGGCCATCTTGTCGTTGAGGATGCCGGTGAAGTCGATGGTGAGCTCGGCTTTGTTGCCCTTGGGGATGACGTCGTCAAACTCGATCTTGGTGGTCTGGGAGTCCTCATTGTACGAGACCTTGGGGGAGTCGGTGACGGTCTTGCCGCCCGACTCGACCTTGACCTTGAGCACATCGATCTCGAGCGTGTTCAGCGAGATGGAGGTGGTGTCCTCTGCGACGTCGAGGTGGACCACGACGGTGCCAGAGAAGGTAAACTTCTCCAGGTCGGGCTCCAGCGTCAGGTCGTAGTGCTTGGGCACGACGTTGGTGGGGAGCAGCTCGCGGGCGGCGTCGCTGGGGGCGACACCGCCGCCCATGTCGACGCCGGCGCGGGACCTGCACATGGCGTGGCGGCGAAAGGAGCAGTATCGGGCGGGGGGCTTGTTGCGGAGCAGGAGGTGGGTGCTGGGCGAGGGCCTAGTGACGGGGTGGCGGTCCTGGTGAAGGGTGGTTGCACCAAGGGTTGGACCAAGGACTGAATATAGCCTCCGCGTTTGCAGTAGAGGGGAGGGGCCGGACCTGCAGGTCGGGAATGGCCAAGGAGGGGGCCGGGCGCGATGCACGGGCACGGATTAGCAATGACATGGATCGAGGGCGGTGGGGGTGGAGGGGTGCAGGGCAGGCGGACAGGCGGGCAGGCAAGCAGGCAAGCAACCTGGGGCCCGCACGCCCGCCCACTCGCATTGAGTGCAGTGCGCTCCGTCCCAGTGGCACGCGGCTGCAGCAGCGATTAGGGTTTGCCTGCAATCGCTGGCGGCGCGCGCTTTGCATCGGACGGTGCGGGGGGCCAGGACAGAAGGAAAAGGATGCGCGGGCGGCAGTCCAGCCAATACTAACAGTTGTTTCGGGCTACCCAAAGCCACGCGCCGGCACCGTAGAAGTGAGGCTGGGGCTGTTGACGCTGCGGATCGCGATCTTGTGCTGAGCCAGGATGACGAACCCGAGGGCTGCTTGCCCAAGAGTCCACTCCGGGAAGCTAACAGTCGCGAGGAACACGACATGGGGTGGGAAAAGAAAGGGACAAACGTAGCGGGAGAAGTAAAATGCGAGCTAATAAAACAATGTGCAGGAATTAAGGGCCATCAATTGCGTTTTCGTCCGGGTATCAGTAACGCTGCAGTGCTCCTTCAGCGGCACGAGAGGCCTAGAAAAAAATAAAAATAAAACTTGAGACGACATCTGAAATTCCGCATCTACCCGCCGGCTCTGCGGGGACTGAACCTAGTATTTTATACGCTAAGCCGCATACGGACACTTTTTTTTTAGATCCAGTCTAGGTCTAGTTCATGAACAAGACTGCAGCATCCGCCAGGCCAGATAGAAGGCTCAGGCAAAAGTGATCTAGACAAGGAAAGAAAAGAAGAAAGAGAGGCAAAATCGGGGTTGTTTTCGGACTAGAATCATGTCACTGTATCATACTTAACTATCCTTCAGCTCCACCCTGCTCCTTATTTTAAGGGTCGCCGTCTTTTGTTGAGAGGCGTTATCCCACCACAGAGGTCTTGTTTAAAAGTATATCGGGAAAGGAGGGGACATGACTAAAAATGTCCATGGAAATGAGAGACTAGTATACCAAATCTTTAGTTGGAAAGACCTCTCAGTGTCAGGGTTAAGATGACATGCTGGAGCACGACGACAAAGGAGAGAATGGGCGAGTGCGCGAAAAGTGGAAAGCAACAAGAAAGAAGCAGCGGCTGTAAGGGTATGGGTTTAATTATGAACAAATATCGCTGAAACCAAAAAGAAAAGGTGAGAGATATTCAAGGAAACGTGCCAAGTGACAGGCTGGATATTATAACTCAAGCCTCGGAGCAAACGGAGATATGATGCAGGAAAACAAAAGAAGAAGAAAAACCACACCCTTCCTTACTGTCCCTTATAGTCCGGGACAAGCACGTCTGGGCTGTGAACTGTCTCGGGAGCCCGAGGTGCCTGCCCGTCGTCCATCATCATATTAAGCCGCGGCTCAGGTGGCATCGCCCTCTCACTGGATCCCTCGATGCCGCCATCGCCCTCACCGTTGTTCACGGCGCGGACCCTTCCTCTGTGTTCCGCCCTAAGAGCGCGGCCGGCTTGTTGCCTGACCCACGACGTGACGGTACGATATCTGGGAGGCGAGTCGTCGCTTGATTGGGTAAACACCGTGTCCCTCCGGCTAGTCCACGAACTCCGTGTCGCCGCGCGGTACTGCGGTGCGTCGCTCTGGCCACCGTCAGCACCGCCGCCGTTACGTCCATACGCGGTCGTGGGCTGCCGCGGCTGCTGCGGCTGCTGCGGGACTATGATATCACCGTCCCCGAACCCGGATGACAGCGACGACAACACTGATGCCCTATTAATCTGTCTTTGGGCAGGCACGTGGTCCTCGGAAGACTGTCGTGCGAGCTGGCTCTGGTCGCAGTAATCACTACGGAATCCCATGCGAGACCGCCAGATGCCCCCGGCATCGCTGCTCGGGGTCGTGGCACCGAAGTATGCCGCGTTGGTCGAGCTGAAGGAGTCGGAGGTCTGATGCGTAAACATGCTCGCGCCGGTCCCCGCAGTACCGGAGCAAAGCCCCCCAGGGCTGTAAGCACTGTTGGCCGCCGCGAAGGCGGTCTGAAGCTGCATCTGATGCCACTGTGCCGGATCTACCGGCCACGCTGAGCCGCCCTGCTGCTGGCCTGCTGAGCTTATAGGCGACCAGGCCGTGCCCCCGCTCAGGTGCTCAGTCTGCAGCCGAAGTTGTGGTAGGAGGGGTTGGAACTGGGTCTGCGGCTGGCCCTGTTCAGGCTGCTGAGACTGCGCCAGCCCAAGAGTGGGTGGTGGAAGTTGCAGTGAGTCGGCTTTCTCCGAGCCGTAAAAGCCCTTGACTGGCGCGGCAGGAACCTCAGACAGCGTAAAGGCCGAGGGGCGTATCTTTTGGTCTCCATAACCCTTCTCGTCGATATAATGCCACTGGTGCTGCTGCTTACGGTCCCTCAGAAACGGCAGCTTGACAGGCAGCCCTTGCAAGAGTCCTGGCTTGTCGTGGGAGCTGGATGGTCTATAGTCCGAGTACATCTGATGTGTTTTGCGGCTCTTGGACCTTCGAACGGTACGCCAGATGATCCATCCTAGGAAACTGGAGAAGATAAATGCCCCTGAAAGTCACAAGATTCTAAATCAGTCATAACTGAGACGCATGGAGAGATGTAGAGTGACGAGACTTTAAGCAAAATCACCAACCTATAGACCCAACCGATATCAGCACACGCTCGGTTGTGCCACTCATGGCCCCCCTTTGGCCCGTCACCATCTCATCGCCGACCTTTTGCCACTGAGAATCACTGGTGGTGCCCTCACTTATCCCAATAACTGAGCTGGAGACGGGGCTGCCGTTGGGCTCTGAAGCGGGTGTGAGGATAGCTGTGTTCGCCGAAGTGGTTGGCGACCCATTGCTTTGAGACTCGACAGCAGCACTAGTGGCAGAGGAAGATGAGAGCCCCCTCGTGTTACTGTCGACAGTGACCTTTTTCCCCGCCGAAGTTTCTGGCCCTAGCGCAGCTTCGCCTGTTGTTTCAGACGGGCTCGGGGTGGCCGCAGCAGGATCCTGGACATGAGGAGTTAGCGCAAGAGCATGGGTAGACATTGCCACAGAGTGGGCTTACCGGAGTGGTGGTGGCCGATGGGGCTGGGATGGCCGTCCCTGACTCCGGCACTGGGGCCGATGTACTCGACGACGATATAGCTCCATTAACTTCCGGTGGAATGGTAGATCCAGATGGAGCTGTCACTTTTTCCGATGCCTGGCTGGGGGAAGGTGTCTGCGGGGAGACAGAAGCTGAAGCCGGGGCAGAGCTGGGAGCAGGAGCAGAAGACGAGGTAGGGGAGGCTGACGACGCGGGCTCAGCCGTTGTCGTATCCCTATCGCGGCCGTCGCTGTTCCTGTTGCCGCCTTTGCGAAAACGGTTGCCGTTGCCGTTGCCGTTGTTGCCGTTGTTGCTGTTGTTATTGTCGTCGTTGCGCCCTCCACTATTACCGTCTCCTCTGTTGAAACCCCTTTCATTGCCGCCTCTTCCACTTCCCCCTCCTCCGCCATCCCCTCTGTTGGTCCCGTTGCCCCCGTTGCTTCCGCCGCCTCGACTGCTTCCCTCTCCTCTGTTGCCTCCATTACCGCCAGATCCGTTCCCTCCTCCACTGCTGCCGCCGCTTCCACCTCGACCATTGTTTTCACCTCCTCTTCCATTGTCGCTTGAGTCGCCACCACCACCACGGAAGTTCCGGCCGTTGCGGCTCTCCGCATCCCCACCTCCACCACCACTACCGTTTCGGCCCTCATTGCTGCTGCCGCTGCCGCTCCTGTTGTTATTGTTGCTGCTGTTTTTGTTGTTCTCGTTGTCACCGCGGTCACGATCCCGACTAGCATCGCGCTGCCTTCTCCTGAGATCCGACGTGGATGCAAAGTGGATGGTGGTTGAGAACCCGCCGCGCAGCTCGATCGATAATGAGTGCCGCGGGAGATCTCTCCTAGTTGCCATGGTGTCTTCCCTCAGCATTCTAGAATGCTTCAGTCGAGAGATTTTAGAGCGTCGAGCCGACCAGAGCACCCGTGAGTAGGGGTGTCTAAGCCAGTCATCAAGTCAAGTGCTGCGCGGCCGCATGTCCCCTGCTCGTTGTAGGTTTTCGTATTTTTGTGTAGAAGAGGGAAAGAAAGAGTGCCGGTACAGAGCTCGTGGCTGTTGATGTATCTGCTTTGGTGATAAACGAGGGTGTGGGGTGATCGATATACCACCTGGATGAAAAAGATGGAGGGAGTAAAAAGGGATTATGCTGTAACTGTCCGCCTGGAACTATTTGAATGGAAAAGGAAAGCACAAGGAAATTAAGGCACGAGCAGCGACAAAAGCAAAGAAAGGGGAGCAAACAAAAGGCCTGCCTTGAGGTGAAGGGTGAGGGGGTGGTGACAGGGAGAGAAAGAGGAAGAGTGGGAGAAGCGAGAAGGGGAGAAGAGGAGGAACGGAATCTGGGTCGATGACAGCATGGCATAGCGGATGGAGAGGCGAACGATTGCGCTAGCACACATGAGTAGAGCAAGAACTGTAACGTGCCGGGGTATCATCCTCTTGGGCTCACTTGATGCCCTCGAGCTGGTGATGGCAACCCTTGCCTAGCTCACGCCGTCCATCAAGAAAAAGTGTGGGTACGCGCCTGGCCCTGGCCGGCCACTCTCCCCGCTGCCGCCGTGGTCCGGATCTCCCTGCGTTGACAGGGGAGCCGGAACCGGGGATGGCACCCTCCCCTCGTTCATCTTATCTCTCCTTCTCACCTCGCTGCGGATCGATCTCGCGAGCAGGCGCTGTGGTGCAGGCGGCCAATGGTTCGTTAAGGTGCTCCCCCTGGCCAAGGCTGCCCGGGAGTAAGAAGTGAGTTGCGGGGAACGGACCAGGCTCAGCGCGGGTGGTCAGGGGGTAGCGGCTGGGCAGGCACCCAGGCACCCAGGCAAGCGCACACGGGCGCCATTTTGGACGGATGTTCCCAGACTCCAGGGATCTAGGTTCCTGCGTGGCCATGGCGAAGATCGGCATCTTGCCTAGGTAAGCTTGCCCTCATCGGCTAGTACGGCAATGGATTTAGGAGGGATGAGCGCCAGACTCACATGGGCGAACAAATCCTTATTCACCCCGAGTGGCAGGGGGAAGACGTATCGTGTCGTCCCGGCAAGGAGCGTGGGGTCAGCAGGGAGTTCCCCCGCCTGGAGATGGGGTTGGGACCTGTCTCAGCGAGGGGCGGATGGGTTTCAGGGCCGGTTGGACAGGGGTACCCTCAGGGCCTGGGTGCTAGGAAGTTGAGCCGCTTCAGCGAGCTCCATTTGTGCATCCTGTACA
This sequence comes from Nakataea oryzae, assembly GCA_003049435.1. Lineage (NCBI taxonomy): Eukaryota > Fungi > Ascomycota > Sordariomycetes > Magnaporthales > Magnaporthaceae > Nakataea > Nakataea oryzae. The sequence continues at coordinate 72,257 of PYSQ01000084.1, read as the reverse complement.
GCATCTGCTTCCATCACCACATAAAAAAAGAAAGAGAAAAAAAAAGCTACTCGAGATGTTGGTCTCGAGCACCGCTGGTGCTGGTGCCGTGATTTGCAGTAATCCGGGAACCCTTGGTTTTGCCTGCGGCCACGAATTGCTGTTGCAGGGCTTCTTCATTCGACTGTCTCGAGCCCAGCGTGCTCGGGTGCTCTTTCTAGGCGCCCTAATGTTACCTGGGCGGACCACGATGCAACAATATCGGGGATTGGAACGCATAGGCCTCGACTGTGCCTTCAACAGGAGCGGCAAGGCGCAGTTCAAGCCGCACTGACGCGTGGGCTCGAACCCCTTGGTGTGCTGCACGGGGCCTGCATTCCAGCCCAGGGTCTTGGGTGTTGCCTGCCTTCGTGTTGGATCGGCTCTGCAAGCAACCTCCCGGCAGCTGCGCGCTGCACCTCGCAGGCGGCCGATACCACCCCGTCCGACAGACTGTGAGACAGACACGGCCGGCAAAGAGGCTCGCAGGACAACATGCAGAACTGAGGCACCCTTGGCGTCGAGGTTTTGCAGGCAGCGCCGATAATGCTCACCTCGTGGCTGTAGACATTCCTGGCTTTGGGTAGGGGATGCTCCCCCAAGCTTCTCTCGGGCACCTACAATTGGATGTCGAAGAGATGCGCTTGCCCAGCAGACCCTCTGGTTCGCGTGCTAGCACATGGGAGAAATTAGCCGGCATAAGGGGAAGGCGATGGAAAGGGAAGGATCCAAAAAGCCGCAATGGGCCCCACTGCTGAATGCTGGTTGCCGTTATCGAGACTTTGGTGTTGGCGGGGAAAAGACGCCATGCCACGTCACGTCACTGCCATGGAGGGGTTCGATTTTCGCAGTATTAGCATTTCGGCCGCGCGCGAGGCAGGAGTATCCATGGCGTGCCCACGTCTTCCGACGTCAGGCTATCTACCCGAGCAAAATCTAAGTGCATAGGATCCAGTCTTGGCGCCGAAGCCTGGATCGGCCGCAACCCCGCCTGCACCCTCCGTGCGGCCGTAGTCCAACTGTTCAGCCAAATCTCGGCCACGACTCGACTCGGTCTTGGTGTTTGGCCGACATGGAGGCGCCAGCCCTGAAACAGAGTCCCAATGGCCAACCATACGTTTTTTTGGGCGAGCCTTGCAGCAGATGGGAGAAAGCCAGCGCTGCACCACAAGCGCGGCGCGGGAACCGAGGCAACAGTGGGCCGGCCCTGCGTTGCGTCTGGGATCCGGCAGAGACATGGATGGATCCATGGATGCGATGCGCCTTATCGGCTCTGCCAGCCGCCCCCTCATCTCTCCGCCTTCGGTTGCTTCGCCCATCTGCAGCGGTTGCCGCCGACGATCACACAAACCCGTCTGGCCTGAGCATGCTCTGGACAGGCGATTTCGCCCACTGCGAGGAATCAAATCAAACACGTTCCGTCTCTGCCCTTCAGCCTCAATTGCTCCAGGATCCTCCTCGAGGACAGGCTAGTGGGGCTGTAATCCCCGTCTTGGACCACCATGGCCCCGATCCGGGTGTTGCCGCTTGGGGAGGCCGACATTCCGGGTGTGGTCACTGCGATACAGTGCGTCTACATGCGGGATCGTCCATCTTCTGATTGTCTTACATCGTGGACGCGCGGGAGCTTTCTCCTGCCGCCCAAGGGCCAGTTCGGCTAACCGAGATATACATCACAGAGAGGCGTTCGCTGATGATCCATACAACAACTGGGTCTTTGACAAGTCCAAGGTTGGTTACAGTTGCTGTGAATCGCAGCGCGCCACATCCCGTCGCCGTCTTGGATCCTGGCTGACAAGGAAAATCACCACAAACGCGGGCTGCGGCAGTTCAACCGGGAGAGGAACGCCGTCTCTCTTGCCATCCGCTGCCGCTGGGGTATGCGGAATGGAATCTTCCAGGTGGCGAAAGAGGAGGGTAGCGATAAGGTCCTGGGAGTTGCCATGTGGCTCCCGCCAAGGGCAGCCGGCCAGAAGCAGAGCTGGGGCGAGTGGCTTGAGGAGTGGCGGCTATACTTCAATCAAATCCGCATGAACCTGTGGCACGGCAGAGGCGGCCTAAACGTCAAGGTAAGAGCGGGACCCGGTCGAGAACGGTGCCGAAGAAGACGGCTGACAGATGCGGTTGACGGGAAACGCTCTGGGCAGCGGTACTACATCTGGAAGGAGTCCCAAGCCAGGGTTCAATCCGCTGTTTGGACAGACCCGAAGGGCTATTATTTCCTCAACATTATGGTCGTCATCCCCGAGGCGCAAGGCAAGGGGATCGGCAAGAAGCTTATGGCAGCCGTAACGGACAGGGCGGATAGGGAGCAGATGCAATGCTACCTCGAGTCCAGCAGAGACAAGCCAAACATGGACATATATTCGCGGATGGGTTTTCGGTTCGCCAAGGAGCTGGAATGTGATGACGATGGCACAGTCTGCAAGCTGTTCTCCATGGTTCGCGAGCCCCTACCCCCAGCGGTGGTGGGGGCCGAGGATGGGGAGACCCAGGCCCAGTAGCCGCCGCCAGCGTTAATGTCGGAACTTGTGTTTAGAGATGTACTTGGACATAGCATAGCACCTTGTTCTCGTCTTGCTGAGTACAAACAGCTTGGAATCTAAGCCTCCCTTGCAGCGATCGACATCTGACCAACCGGCTGCAAGAAAAACAAGAGAACCGTTCCATTGGGCCGAAAGAAGCTTCCCTTGGCGCGGCTGGCACTGCCCGTGGGGCCCTGGCTTGCGAGGGCCGACAGGGGGGAGGCTTGTGAAAGGCAGCGGCGCTGGGCCCGACGGCGTCTTCAAAGACATGCATGCGGTTTGCAGGATGTTGTCTGGCCTAGCTTCGCCGCCGCCGCGGCTGCCGTGAGCCGTTCCGCTGGGCCAGAGTCTAATCCAATCCTCGTGCGTGCTTCCCGCAGGACCGCGGCCGCTAGCCCCAGCTTGTCACGCGCCACCAACAGCGTTGGCACCGACATCAACATGGCATATGGATGCTGGGCTAGAAACTGGATGACAGGTGGCCGGCCAAGGGGACAAGGGACCGCTAGACTCGACCTCGGCAGCTGCCCTTCACAAGCCACCAACGAGGCCCGACCCTTGGCAGGCGCACAGGCACGGGAAGGAGGTAGGTCACAGGACGGACAAGGAAGCTCGCAGCAGCTTCACCCCGGGGGAATTTCGATCGCAAATGGCCAAAATCTTTGTGGGAAACCCTGGCTCCATCTTGCCGCGTGGGCCGGGCAAGCTGAGGCTTCTGATAAGAAGCTTCGTTGGCGGAACTGAGGAAAATATCACTCGTGCAGACCCATTCAAAGAGGGCGGCAACCGTGGACCTGCCGGCCCAAGCATATCCCTGTCGAGGGCCCAGGCTGGTGGGTTGGAGCTGGGTCATCCCAGAGTAAGCCGCACCTATCAGAGTTGGCTTTGGGCCGGCGTCTCTCTGTCTCTGCAAGACAGCCCCGTGCGATGGCGGGCTGGGCCAAACAACTGGATCTTGGTCAGTCAGCGGATTTTATTTATTTGTTCGATTTTCTTAGGTGAGCTCGACTGCCCGCGCCGCAATTCGTGCCCTGCACTTTTCTTATCCCAAGGAAAAGAAAAGAACGAGGCAGGAAAAGGAACTCATATGATGATAGGGGCGGGGAAAAGGAACCCAGCCCGGAGGAAAAGGAGAGGCAATTAAAACAGGAGGAAGCGGAGAGGAGCCTTCCCACATTGTGCAGTGACCGGGGTGCTGTTGTCAAACAACCGAAGCTCTACAAGGTAGGTCTAGGCGGTTCCAGGATCGGAGTCGGAAGAGTTTTTTCTTTCTCTTTTTTTTCTTGCCCTGATTTAACATGGAGGCCCGCTGAGTCAATGGAATTGGCACAGGCGTGCATCAATTCACATGCATGATTGGGAGCTCCAGGGTGCTTATCATCGCATCCACCCTCCCGCTTTGCGCCTCCCCGATATTTTTTCCCTCTCCTCCCACCACACGCGCCCACGAGGATTTTCGCCTGTCTGTGAGCGATTCTAGAGTGGCCTGGCATACACCCGCCGAATAAGTGTGCCTCGGATAGGTCACCGTTGGGTCGAGCTTCCCAAGCTCCCAGAGCCGCCGTTATGGCATCCACCACGGCCCTGGCACGGCTGGCGCCCATGCAGATGCAGATGCGCGGTGCCCATGCCGCCAGCCAACTCTCGGCGATGCGCATCATCTCGGCCGGCACCCGCCGCCCACTCCAGCCCGCCGCCGGCGCCCTCATGCTGAGGAGGCAGTATGCGACCGGAGGCGCACCCGAGGCCCAGCTCTCACCCAAGAAGCCGAAACGATTCCGAAAGTTGCGCTGGGCCTGGCGCCTGACCTACCTGTCGCTTCTCGGCGGCCTGGGCTACACAGGATACTCCATCTACAAGGAGAGGCATCCGGACGAGCAGATAGAGGCCGACCCGAGCCGCAAGACGCTCGTGATCCTCGGTAAGTGCCAGCTATCTCCACCACCTCCCTGCAGACCAAGTGGCTGCCGCGCGGGGCCGTGTGTGTAAATAAATTGTTATGCCTAACCTCGGAGCTTCGCACAAACACAGGCACCGGTTGGGGCTCCGTGTCCCTTCTCAAGAACCTGGACGTCGAGAACTACAACGTCATTGTCATCTCGCCGCGCAACTACTTTCTCTTCACTCCGCTCCTGCCGTCATGCACCACGGGCACCATCGAGCACCGGTCCATCATGGAGCCTGTGAGGACCATCCTGCGCAGCAAGAAGGCCCGCGTCAAGTACTACGAGGCCGAGGCCAGCAGCATCGACCCGGACCGCAAGGTGGTCAAGATCGTCGACAACTCAGAGGTCAAGGGCGACGTGACGGGCACCGAGGTGCCCTACGACATGCTCGTCGTCGGCGTGGGCGCAGAGAACGCCACCTTTGGCATCCCGGGCGTGCGCGAGCACTCGTGCTTCCTCAAGGAGATTGGCGACGCCCAGTTCATCCGCAAGAAGATCATGGACTGCGTCGAGACGGCCGCGTTCAAGGATCAGTCCCCCGAGGAGATTGACCGCCTGCTGAGCGTCGTTGTCGTCGGTGGCGGCCCCACGGGCGTCGAGTTCGCCGGCGAGCTGGCCGACTTCTTCGAGGAGGACATCCGCAAGCTCATCCCCGAGATCAGCGACCGCTTCAAGGTCACCCTGGTCGAGGCCCTGCCCTCGGTCCTGCCCAGCTTCTCCAAGCAGCTGATTGAGTACACCGAGAGCACGCTCAAGGAGGAGAAGATCCAGATCGAGACCAAGACCATGGTCCAGCGGGTCACGGACAAGACTGTCGAGGCCACCACCACCCGGCCCGACGGCACCAAGGAGAAGCGCGTGCTGCCCTATGGCCTCCTGGTCTGGGCCACTGGCAACGCTGTCCGCCCCATCGTCAAGGACCTCTGCTCCAGGATCCCCGCCCAGAAGGACTCGCGCCGCGGCCTGGCCACCAATGAGTACCTGGTTGTGCAGGGTGCGCGCGACATCTGGGCCATCGGCGACTGCGCCGTGGCCGGCTACGTCCCGACGGCCCAGGTGGCCTCGCAGGAGGGCGCATTCCTGGCCCGGCTCTTCAACAACATGGCCAAGACCGAGACCATCGAGGGCAGGATACAGGAGCTGAGCTCGTCGCTCAACCTCAAGCCCGGCGTCAACGCCGCCGAGATCAGCGCCGAGATCGCCGAGCACGAGCGCAAGCTCCGCCGCGTCAAGGACATCAAGCCCTTCCGCTACTCACACCAGGGCTCGCTCGCCTACATTGGCTCCGACAAGGCCGTCGCCGACATCAGCTGGCTTGACGGCAACTTTGCCACCGGCGGCCGCCTGACCTACCTGTTCTGGCGGAGCGCCTACCTCTCCATGTGCTTTAGTGGTACGTTTCTATACCACTTTCCCCCGCCTGTGTTATACACTCTAAAATCCGTGGTAATAACCTGCTAACTTCGCGTGCTTTTTTTTTCTTCTTTGCAGGTCGCAACCGGATATTGGTCATCAATGACTGGCTCAAGTCCAAGCTATTTGGCCGTGACGTATCCCGCGAGTAACGATTGATGTTGGCTGTGCATGAATCTAGGATCTGCCTGGCAGTTGGTGGGATTTCAGGGAGGAGGAGGGATCCCGTGCTTTCTTTCTCGCTTTCTGGATGGGTCGCGTTTTGCTTTTGGTTGTTCGATTTTCCTGCCTCGAATCACGGAGTTCTGCGCGTCGAACGGCCTGCTTTGATTTGCTTCTAATAGACTGGGGTGATGTTGGATTAATGGGGCATAATGGAAAACGGATAGACTTTGCTTCTCATTATGTTATGTGCATTCGTGCCTTTGGCACCTGTTCTAGGTTTAGAAGCTTGATGGGAAAACGGCCGGCGGTAGTTTTCTTTCGGATCTTGTTTTCTTCGCTTCAGTGTCGATGGCATCAGGTGTTCTTGATCTTGTTTGAAACGTCTGGATATATTTATGAACAAATCTGGACACGAGGCGGTTAGGATCTTCTTGCCGTCCTGGCGATGTCATGTTGCAAAGTCGGGTGTTGATTTTCGGCAATGAGGAGACCGGCTTAAAGTATAAAAAAAGAAGAATTAAAATAAAAATAATAAAAAATAAAAAAGGGAAAAAAAAGAAAGGATATCGACAGCCGAACGTAGCATAAAGGCTGAAGGCGGACGCACGAAGGACAATCACGAAATGGCTTGGGCTGCGGGAATGTCTGCTTATTGAAGAAGTTGGGGCGAAGCTCACCCAACAGAAAGCCCGTCGCTGCAGTGCCACATTCGCAGACAATCTATCCTTGCCCTCTTCATTCATGGATTCCTGCCTGCTCCGCATTGTTGGCTACACAACGTGAAATGCTCAATTACGCTCGCTTGTTTTCCCCGTCCGTCGACGTTTAGATGGGAATTCGGCTGCTAGGGAGGTACCTACAGCAGATAGCCATCCGAGATGGGAGCTTTCTCACGTCTGCATTGATGATGAAAATTGGTGTCTACACCCACCAGACCATTTTCCTCCCTTCATATGCCTGCACTCAGCCCTTGGGGGGCTATGCATGCGGGTTATCTGCGTGTCAGCAGGTATCTGACCCATGCACCCGTCCCGTCCACACCGTTTGATCCGATAGTCCGAACTAGCCACACGTAAGATCCCTCCCCTGCTTCCTCTCCTATTGTCTAGGTACATATCGACATACCATTTGGGGTGTCGACTGGGCTTCTCCAAGGCCCATTTTCCGGCCCGGCCTGGAACGATGCAACCGTCAGAGAAGAACCGGCAGAAAAAACGTGATCAAAAGTACAACGCCCGAAAATTGCACCCAGTGGTCAGTGACTAAAATACCGCCGAGCCACAGCGGGCAGATGGGCATATAAGTACCTGGTATCTCAAGTCTATATACAAAAAATCAATGTAGGACAATGGAGCAAGTAAAAGCATCCCATCATTGCATGACCCCTATCCCATAGTATATATCCCAGACTTGACCCCTTCCTATCCCTATTCCTTCTCCAAGCCAAGAGCCCCGCCAAACCCAAGAAACCCAGGCTTGAGTTGCCTTTTGCTGTCCCTTTTTTAAGCTGCCATAAGAGATATGAATTCTGTATGTACATCCCAGTCCTGTGCGGGCCCACGTAGCCTCCTGAAGACCGTGAGCCAGCTCCCATCGGCCTTCTCCGGACTGATTATGACATCGTGCACGCGTATGTGCTCCGGTATGTCGAAAGGCGCCTCCATTTTATCAGCTCGGTGGGTTGGAAGTCGCGTCTGGAACGCGGGCGCGTCGTTCTGGTGAGCTGTAAATGGATGAAAATAGTTCGCGTGCTGTTGCTGTATATGCGGTCGCAGCGATGATTGGTCATGCTCGTTTTGAAGATGGTGGAACTGACGATGGTCGAAATCCGGGCTGAAGCGATGCGGGAAACTGCCGGCCAGAGTGGAGGCCACTTGCATCACGGCATGAGTGTCCGAGTGAGAGTCCGATCCATAAGACCCATCGGACCCTCCAGACAGGGCCGATGACGGCCGCCCCCATTCACCCCCGACGTTTATGTGGCTCGCAATAGAGGACGCGCGCGAACGCTGACCGCTCCCCGTGTGCGTTAGCGATGGTTGTGGGAGCGGCGAGGGCGCCAGGAACCCCGAAATTTCGGTGCTGGCGTTCACTGCTGCGACCAGGGCGGCCGTGACTGCGGCGTCGTGCTGCTGTGGCCTGAAGGAGCCTGGGGCGTTGAAGTTGACCTCGGTGCCAGAAACCTCCACATCCATCATTAGGCTTGGGTCTATCGGCAGCCTGAGCCCGAGCTCTTCTAGACCCAACAAGCCTCCATCGCCCATTTCCAAATGTGAGCTGTCACTGGATCGTCGGAAGGCGTCGTCCGTTGTTGTCCTTGCGGCCGCGTGCTGGCCGCCCAGCGCCTCTATACTCGCAGGCAGGTTGTGGTAATTCTCAAACCCGGCCGGCGGTTGGTGCTGCTCGGGAGATGCGTCATAGGGCGGACTCATGAGCATGGCAGGATGGAACGGAGGCGGATGGGGTTTGTCACCACCTGCAGACTCCTCCTCGACCTTGATGATGTGTTCGGCTATGGCGGCCATCCTGTGGGCTTGCCACAGGTTCTCACGCCTTTGGGGATGCTGCTTGAGCAAGTCTAGCGCCGAGTGGCGAACCAGAGGGTGTCGGCACTTGGTCGCGACGTAGTAGAGAATGGGGATGACGTAGGTTTCAAAGGTGAAGGTGGCGCGGGCGTCGGTGGGCTCGCCGGATTGCTGGCCAGCCCTGGCCCTGCTCATGGCGGAGCATGCCTCGGGCTTGTTCAGGATAAGGGCGGCGAGGGGGATGATGGCTGAAAAGGACGAGAGGTGCCCATCAAAACAAGCCTCGGCGCTGCTGAGTGAGGTGGCGACCCAGATATCCATAGCATGCAGATACATCTGGAAGACGGCCGAACTGACATCTGTCAGGTGTGCAGGCTGGACGGCCTGGTACAGGGAGAAGGCAACACCAAACTTTGCCAGGCGCTTGGTCAGGCTCTCCTGCTGCTCTCGCAGTGAATCAAAAGTCTCGGCAGGCACGTTGGCCCCGTACCTCGCCTGGCGGGCGCGCTGCATGAAGCGGAGCACTTCGTCCATAAAGTCGTACAGCACAAAACGGATCTCGTGGACCGACTCAAACACATCGGGCACGTGGGGCGTGGTCTTCAAGACCTCGGGGATGGGAGCAGGCCGGCCGCCAAAGAGGAACGAGGTCAGGCTCAGGCGCAGGTATATGGGCACTAGATGAAGCTTGACGATGTCGATCTCGGGATCCCTGGCGGCGGCCTTGCGGTCGAGCTTGCTGAGAATCTGCCGGCCCTGCTCCAGGTGTATCAGCGACTCCTTGTCCTTGCCGTGCATAAACTCGAGACAGACGAAGAGGACGCAGGTCAGGAGCGGGGCGAGGGGGCGCGAGGTGGTGTCCTTCATGCGGTCGAGCAGGCAGGCGATGGCCTTGTTGTACTGCTGCAGCGCGAACGAGGCCTTGGTGCCCGGGCTGGCGGGGTCGAGGTGCGGCGACGAGGTGGGCGAGATGGCGACGGGGCCGTCGCCCTGGGTCAGGGACTCGTGCATGCTGCTCACGGCGAGCACGGCGTGGCGCACCGCAGGCTCGGTCTGGCAGACCTGCAGGACCAGGACCTTCCAGAACATGGCGTCGAGGTCGCCCGCCAGGTGCGGCGCCGTGACCTGCTGGAAGAAGTGGAACGCACGCTTCTCTTCGGGCAAGGCCCACTCGAGCAGCGTCGACAATGACGAGTAGGGGCTGCCGCGGCCCGAGAGCCCCGTGCCGTCTTTGTTGGACCTGCGGCGCGAGGCCATGACGCTGGCGTCGAGGTAGCCGTCGCATTTGCGGCCCGACCTCATGCAGCGCACGCAGAACGGCTTGGCCTCGTCGCACTTGACCTTGCGGACTCTTTGGCGTGTCAGCAGCGGCGGGAGGGTGGAGGCATGTGTGCACTGCCAGATACAAGGCTCGACTCACTTGCAGGTGATACAGCCCGTGCGGACCTTTCTTGAACCCTTGCGCCCCGACGCGACGTGCTGCGTCTGCGGGGGCGACGAGTCCGATATGTTGTCTGGTAGGTGGAACATGGTGTGCAGCGACGTGGATCGATCTCTCGCACCGGGTGCGGGCAGGTTGCCTCTCTGTCTGGCCTCGGACAGCGTCGACAGATACCGACTCCTCGAGGAACGCAACCCTAGGGCGGCGAGGCGGACAGCCGGGCCCAGCCAGGGTTATATTCACCACGCAACCCCCCTCCCCTGCGGCCAAAAAGTGTGTCGGGATCTGCTCATGGTGGGACGCCCGCTGCTTCTTTGGGGGCCTGGCAGGGCCGGGGAGCAGGACGCCCCGTCGCCCGTCCCGCCCCCCTGCGCCGTACTGGTGCCGCCAGTGGGAAGTGGGTGTGTGGTGTGGTGTCTTGATCCCAAGCTGCGGGAGCGAGTGGAGGGCTGGTGCAGTTGGCGGGGTTCGAGAGGGCCTACGACCACGACTGTGGGTGTGCTGGGGGCGCGGATGGGTAGGGGTGTGTGGCCCTGGGGCCTGCCTCTGCCTGCCTGGGGTGGCTGAGGGCCAGCGGCCCAAGCTTCCATGGTTGGCGTCCCACCCCACTCCAGGCTCAGGCTCGCTATGGACACCAAATCAATCAATCCAGGATCGTCATGCACCGACACCCGCCGCCCGCTCCCCACCGGTGGGCAAACTGCCACCCGGTACCCCCAAATATCCACAATCTGAGAAGAATGCGAGGCGAGCACGGCGTGCCCTACCCGTCAATCGGTATTTCTGGCCCCGGGCCCGCGGAGGGCGCATCTTTCTGCCAGAAGCCGCCAACGCCCCCCGCCCTCTTTGCTGACCGTGCACCGTCTAGACCTACTCCTTCACTCTCATCAGGCCCACCTCCTGTAGGTAGTAGGTACATGTGTCGGCCGTCTATGTACAGTACAAGTACATACCTATATAGGGCGTCCCGTGCCTTACATCTGCTCAGCCGAGTCGGTACATTTAGGTACATGGTTCGTCCAGCCCACTATTGAACCCTTGAACCACGCGGGCCGCCGCCTGCACAGACGTTGGCCAGCCCTACAGCCAGCAAAATATTGATGGCACTCCAAAGCTTATGCTAATGGGGTTGCCCAAACGGCCATTTCGCCTGGCGTGCATGTTTTTCATCCCACTGTACCTTTCAATCCCTTCTCCTATCAACGTCCTGACCAATCAGTATCAGACCATGCCGTGTACCTGTCGGCTCTCTCGCCTATTCTTCTTGCCTCTTTTCCCCAAGATCTATGGCAGCCTGATTCCCATCCGCACCTCAGCGGTAGCAGTTACTTCCATGGGCTCGTGCCCCCTTCACCAATATATTAACAGTCCCGGTTTCAAGGCTCACAGAGAAGAACAGTTGCCGATGACCACTGCATGTAATAGTCATGTATTATTAATGTTGTATGCTTTTTTTGACCGTTGAGCGTGAACCGTGGCCTTATTTGGAGAGATGACAAGGGGCAGAAAAACAGGGCGATATTTCTCTCGGCCCCGACCACACACCCCCTACCAGATAGCATGCAACACAACAACATGCATGCTACGCCTGGGATTTCTTTGGGCACGCTCACAGGAGAACCCCTGTAAAATCCAACCACATTCTTTAGTCGCCAGACCACGAGGATCGGCAGAGGTGCGTATGCGCGCTTGCGCCTCAAATGCACCTGGACCAAGACCTTGTATTTCGGATGCGCACTACACCGTTGTGTCTGCACCGCCCGTCCAGGTTCCCCCGTTGCATCACTCTTGGTGCATTTGTCCAAGCAGTACAGAACCGATTCTGAATGGCGGTCTGAAGATTCCCGATCGAAAGAGACGGGATAGAGTGAGATGCGTTAAGAATCCCAGCCCAAGTGCTTCCATTTCAGGAGTGTCGTATCCATGGTACGCATAAGTGCCCACCCAGGTCGCAGACTCCAAACTCGATATATATCTGTTCCGACTGCGGGGCCAGTATCCCACCCAAGATTCTGCAACTTGGTCTGTCCTTGCCCCGAAGATGGAGTCGGGGAATCTTGTATCTGCTCCATACTTGTATGTACCTCCCGAGTCGTCAGCGGATGAGTAGGTGATGTTACTGTACTTTGACCCCTGACGCCGGAAACTTACCGGAGACTTTTTTTTAAATTATCTTTTTTTATTATCTTCTCACGCCCCTCATCGCCCAATGCTTAGGAATAGTGGTAGAAGCTCGAATTTCTACTCCTACGAATTTCGAGCGACATGGTGGCACTGTATACATTGCCTACGTTTTGGGTCAAGATCCCCCAGCATGTACCTATTTGCGAGAATCCCGTCCGTTGAGTAGGTAAGGCTCCACACAGGCACCCCGACTACCGATAGAGTGGCTACTTCAACATGGCAGCACGGGGTTCCCGCAACCTTGTTTTCCCAGACGCGATGCAGTCTCGTGTTCTGTCCAATAAATCAGCCGGTACATTGAGGAGCTATCCTAAAAGCGGAAAGGCACCAGACGAATAGTTGGGGCGCCCGCTCGACTTATTGGTCTGCTAGGCGCCTTGGAAACCCCTGTCTTGTCCAGACTGGGGGTCTGGACGTGTGGACGTCTTGCTGGTGGTGGTAAGCTTGGCCCCGCTGCCGGCTGTCGCGGGGAGACGCCACACAGGGCCCCTGCCAGCATCAGGCCCATTAAGCTGGTGCCTGATGCCGACCCATTCCTGACGCAACCCGCGACACTGACGGAAATGAGGCGCTGCGGCCGGGCGCAAGAAACTTGCCCCAGAGCATCCAGTAAGGGAAATTCCCGATATCTCCGTCTCTTCTATGGATACCCCGTAGGTCGCTCCGCCGGCGTTGTGGCCGAGGTCAAGACTCGCAAGGGCGTGCCTGTCATTGACGGTCGCTTGGCGTTCGTCAGCAGCCGGGTCCACAGCCCTTTCGCTCGTATGTTGTTGACCTGGTTGATGCCCCTTCTCCCCGCATCGCTGCTATATTTCCAGCATAGCTGACTGGCTCTTCAAAACCCTGGGCGACATGCTAGACGCTTTCTACACCTTACAGTGAGCTCCCAAGCGGCTTAATCCCGGTTGAACTCAGATCCACGTAGGAACTTGGCTCATCCACTCCAGGATTGCCTGGGCTTGATAGTCGCCTGATGGGAATCTAGCCATCCAGCCACCTAAAAACTAGCTCCAGACAGGAGTGGCCAGGACTGTTCGGCGCCTTGATGTCTTGCCATCTCCCAACAGGCGCCTTGATTCCTCCCAGGCACTGAAGATGAAGCAACTCAAAAAAAAAGGAATATTGGTGCCTCTGGCGAACGCGGCCGACCTCTCCACACGACCTCTGCCATCTTCTGCTCGATAGGCATGGCGCAGTAAGCCGGCTCCTTCCGAGATTTCATGTAACTATGCATTTCTCAGCATCAACCCAGCGGACCGTGGCCAGTCAAGCAGCCGCAGTGTAGACGCGGCATTGCTTCGCCGTGTCACCTCGCAGCATCAGCACTGTGTCCCTGGTCTTCAATGCCTAGGTACTTGCTGTGCTATTGGGCCCGGTGCACCGGCCAATCAATAATTTAGCGTACTTCCGGGCTCGCAGATTCACATAACGCAAATCTTACCTCAGCTGTGCAGGCGTGTGACGTGACATTCTAAAACAGGATCAGAAGGGGCAGGTTCTGGCCCCCAAGGAGCGTGCCTGGGCTCACATATTGCCCGTATGCTCAAAAATACAAACGGCTCGTATAAAAAACCTGGACGCTGTTCTACTCGTCGATAACCTGGGCACCGATTGGGCATCCTGCATTCTATCTGCAGATCTCCTGGCAGGTTACACTCTCCAGAAGTATCAATACAGTTGATGGAAACCCACACGGTGAAATCCCTATCCTAGGTATCTCCTTGCCCCCGCCGCATTTAGTTTGGTCATTGCAGGTGGGTAGTTGTTTCTTATTTTTTCCCCGGGACAAGGCTCTTCTTTTTTGACTAATGCCTGGATAGACGAGCCGACCAATGGTGATGCCGCCTCAGGTGGGTTCAAGATCGGGTGTCTTGACCAAACAGGTGAGCCAAGACCGACTGAATAAACCCTGGTGCCAGCGCGGGTCTCGTGGGGGAACATGTCCGTAGTCCGCGGCCTCTAGCATGGGGATTGTATTAGTAACATGAATAAATACCCAAGTACATACAATAAGGCGTGTGGGAGTTTTTCCTTCTTCTTATTTTTTATTTTTATTTTTATTTCTATTTTTTAATAATAAAAAACCGAATAGATTTATCGGGAAAAATTGCGACGGGGGCAGGGTCTTACGATCAGTGCCAGCCTGTGGGTGTGGGGGGATTTCTCCGAATCTTGAAGCTGGCTTCCCGTGAAAGTTTCGTGGAGCACAGAGCCAATCAACCTGCATGGGCGCGCCATTTCTGACAGCAGCCGCTGGTGGATCTGATTTCTCGGCCGGCACGAGTAATTGATGGCTTAGGTCAGCTTAGGCAATTTTTTGCATCAGGCGGCCTGCGCTCTTCTGAGACGCGCATTCGAGGCACTGAAAGGCTGGAAATTTGGCCGTCAGGAACCGCGCTTGATCAGCCTTTCATTTAGAAAACAACGATATTCTTTCCCGAACAAGAAGGAAGAAAGTTCTAAACATGACCCCTAGAACCAAAGGTCGCTCCGAGGCCCCGCAGGCCGGCCAAGCAGAAGACGTGGACGCTCAGATGGACGACGCACCCACGTCAGCTCAGCCCGACGCAGTCGACCGGGCAGACGAGGAATTTGATGAACCAGAGGAGGAGGAGGAGGAGCAGCGGGTAAAGATGGTGAGCATCTACTGCCGCCCCCACAACTCAACTTCAACTTCGGAGCTGGCTGTTTGATTCTGACATGTGCAGCTTCCCGGCTCGACACCCACCGCGGCATCATTCGAATTCCTGAAGGAGGGTCACACTCTGGGTAATGCGCTCAGGTACATCATTATGAAAAAGTGAGACCCAGCCTTCGGCACTCTTTCCTCCAGACTTCGGGCCGCTCATATTGACGTAGCATCCAGCCCTGACGTTGAGCTATGTGCTTATGCCATCCCGCACCCCTCGGAACATAAGATGAACCTAAGGATCCAGACCTATGGTGAGTGAAAAGCCCTCCCTCACGCGTCCACGTGACTTCAGTATCCTAAAACCTGAACCCAGATGGCACCACGGCAATTGAAGCCCTAGAGAAGGGGTTGAAGGATCTCCAGGACCTCTGTGATGTTGTCACCGACAAGTTCACCGTGGCCAAGGATGAGTTTGCCGGCCAGATGGAGACGGATTCATAACGGCTTAGCCTGGTGATCAGCAGGATCAAGTGACCCGGTAACTTTGGCAGACTACCCCGTCTCAGGGTTCGAAAATCAAGGGCCTGGGCGGACAGGAAGAAAATGGAGAATGGACCATGGGGGAAAATCGGCGTTTTAAGGCGCAGCTTTGGCGGAACTTTTTGTAAACTCGGTGGAATACCATTGTCATATGTACATACACAACGAGACCCCTTTGTTTGACGATGCCTGACCTTCTAGTTACGGCCCTGGACACGAGGTTAGTAGAGATTTAGAGAAATAATATGGAGAGCTGGCGACATGTGCTGTGTAGTATCGAAGACTCACCTCAAGGAACCCCTCCATGAAGTTCTTTGGTAGCCTCTTGTCTCCCCTGAAATTTTCGTCCTTGAAGTACGACATGACATGGGTTGTCTGCTTCCAAAAGTTCATCGTCTCCTGCACGTGGGCGGCCTTAGCGGTGGGGTTCCCAATCATTCCAAGCATCAATGGGTTTCCTGGAAGGTACGGCCCAAGCCGCTGCCCTAACCCAATGCTCCCAAGGTATGGTGTCTCCTACCTGGTACTCCGCGTTGCTCTGGAACAGGAGGACGTCCACCACAGGTAGCTTGTTGACAAATCTGTGCCGCTCGAACTCCTGTCGCATGCGTGTCCTGATCGTCGAGACGGGGTGCGTCACCGAGTACATGGTCTGGATCTCGGGGGCCTGGAGGATCGAGGTATTAGCAGGATGATTGCAGACATCGGAAACGGCGCAGTCGAGGCGTTCCGGGAGGGCCGGACCGGCGGCGAGCGGGTGGGATTTCGGGAGCCATCGGCGTCGCGGGGGAGGAATCAACGTACGGCTCGGAGCCACTCGCGGTATGAGGCCAGAACCCGCCTCTTCGCCTCGGGCCAATTGGCCGCTGTTCCAACGCGTCAGCGATCGTTTAAGCTGGTGCCGATGGAAGATTCTTACACTGCGTCGTCTTGCGCGCAAACTGGGTTGGTGTAATTGCCATGGCGACGGGTAAAGTGGTGGTTCGAAGTGCTTCCGGAGCTGGAGGTCTCGAGGGGGGGGGGCAGCTTAGCAGCCGCGGTTGAAGCCAATCCAAGCCTCCCATGAAGTCGAGGTCATGGTCACGTGAAAAGGCGATGGCGGGTCCGTCGCCCGGTTTCCCGCCTTGTCGTTGATGCACGGCTGAGGCAACCGCGTTGGTTCTCCACTTTGCCGGCGCAGCCCGCCCGCTAATGGAGGTGCCGACTCTGGCCTGCGATCGCGTCGGGCTCTGAAATCCGCCACAGCAGCTCATAGCCTCGCCTTCCGCTACCGCTCCCCATACCTCGTACTGGGCCTCTTGACACCATCGGAATGCTCGAGGCATATAATCTTGGATAAAGCGCTCACGAACCTCGCCGTCGCATTCCCGCCCACCATCTAGCTGTGCCCAGTCCTCGTTTGGGGGACAGCCACAGACCTGCGCCGACCACGTCGCTCGGCCGACTGCGAGACAGCCTATCCCCCCTCACAATCACCACCGCCGTACAACAAGTATGCCCGCGATCAGGCACGCCTCGAAGCGCAAGGCCCCACCGGAAGGCTTCAGCGACATCGAGGACGACCTCCTAATCTTCGGCAACAAGATGAAAGATGCCCAGAACACGCCGACCGACAACATTCCCAAGCACCAGGCGCAGTGGCCCATATTCCAGATATCCCACCAGAGAAGTCGCTACGTCTATGAGCTTTACTACGAGAAGGAGGCCATCTCAAAAAAGCTATACGAATGGCTCCTCAAGAACAACTACGCCGACGCCATGTTGATAGCCAAGTGGAAGAAGCAAGGCTATGAAAAGGTGCGCTTTCCTTACCCTGCTGCCGGGGCCTTGTTTTTGTTTGCTAGAATGGGGAGGTCTTGACTAACACGAAGCGCTTGCTTTGGCATGTGTAGCTCTGCTGTCTCAGATGCGTACAGACCAAGGAGACAAACTTCAGCTCCACATGCATCTGCCGCGTCCCAAAGGCCCAGCTGAAGGAAGATAGAGATATCCAATGTGTCAGCTGCGGATGCCACGGCTGTGCATCTAGCGACTGAGGAACGCGTTGCTGTCTCTGGGTTTTGCGCGTGAAGGACTTATACGAACCAGCCACCAGGATCAATCTGCTTGTCGGTCGCCGCCACGCAGTGACGACTATATCACCGACCCCCGGTGGTCCAGCGGATAAATTTTATGCCACGGGGCGCCAGGCTTCTCCATCATGGCGTACGTGTCGTGGACCTTGATTTTTTTTTCTCATTCCAAGACTGGTTAGCTAATACCATGCCCTCAGGAGGCGTTGTAACTTCTTTTCTTGCTATGGGCCACATCAGTCTCCACCACAGAATCAAAACCCGTGGGGGAGATCTGTGGGCTTAGTGTGATCGAGTGAATCCTCCCCTGCGCCCCCCTCTCCCGAAGGAGATGGATCGCGGCACGAGCTTCAGCGATGACATGCCGCTGGATAGAGAGTCCATATCCATCTCCACGTCTCTGGCATGAGATGGGTCTTTCGGATCCAGTTTAGAGTCCTTTTCCTCGGTGGCATTCTGGTTTACGCCGCCTGTGCGAGGCTTTTCCTTGCTGACAGCCTCAGTAGCCTGCCTATCCCCGCCCGCCTCCCCGGCTGCTGCTCTCGCCTTTGCCGCGGAGCGTCTTTCCTCTTTGGACTGGGTTCTCCTATGCCCGCCCATATCGCAGAGCAGGGAATGTCTCCCGTCAATGCCATATCGGGTCACGTCGAAGAAGAAGTTTGCGGGATATATGTGCTTGTCGATCAAATGGCGACGACGCTTGGACGAATCTCTGCATTTGCGATCACAGTCCTCAACGAAGCATGAGTACTTGCCTGCTTGTCAGCATGTGGCGTCCGATCGTTGTGACGCCTTCATTCGGTTCGCAGGATAAAGAGGCGTACTCGTGATGTAGAAGAGGGGTCTGGTAGAGGGGCATTTTTTTCTTCTTTTTATTTGCTTTTGCAGCGACTTACTGTGCGCTCGCCTTTCTCCCTCAGTGCCGCCACAAAGGAGTCGTGGCACTCCTCGATATGAAGGCCCAGGAGGTGATCGGAAGGGAAGTTCTTGTTGCATTCGTGACAACGGTTCACATGTTGCTTGTTGTAGTGGGCGTCGTATTCGGCAAAGGTGGCGAATGTCAAGGCCTGCGAATGCAACGTGCACCTCAGGGCGATTGCCGTTGTCGATGCGCCGGTGCTAGTCTCGACTCCATCTAGCCCCCTCATCTTGGGCATCGGTTCCGGCCCCATATCGTATGTGGACGGGGAGCCTATACTGCTGCCCTCGGGCGACGAGGGAGACGGCTCGTCTTCGGGCTCACGTGAGCGTTTCATTCTTGCTGCCCGGGGTGGATGGGAGCACTGACGGGGTTCTTAAGAGTCTAAAAAGGGGCAAAATACCAGCGAGAGGCTCCTGCTGGCTGGCTTGCTGGCTGGTCTGCCGCTGCTGCCACACCTCTCAAGGCACCGGCGCGGACGACTGGGTCTACCTTGCCAGCGAAAGGCGCGCGTCCTTGTCGCTTTGATCGTTCTGTTCTGTCGACTAGCGCTCTGCTCGGTCGACGGCCGGTTCAGCACTCCGGCTCCGTGCGCAACGATGGAAACAAGGGAGGTGGGCCCGGGCGGAGGACCGTTGTGGATGCGGCGGCGCTGGGCAAGGGAGGGAAGGGCTGGTGCGGGCGGCTGTCGATGGAGGCTGGGGGCGCACCGTTAGCCGACGAGAAAGCACACACTGCTGCGCGCTTCTGCCTCGGTTCTCTTTGGCGTCTTTTTTTTCCCTTCCTCTTCGTCGTTGACGCTGGGAACGCAGCCGAGATCCTCCGCTTTGTCGGTCAGGGCGGGCCATGAAGGCCAGCAGGCGGGCGGGTGGGGAGCTCCATGCACCCTCCAATCCGTCTGCCTGTACCGTCCGGCCAGCAGGCGCTGTGGGCCAGCCAGTCTTGCTCTTGCTCATGGCTGCTGCAGCCGTCTCCATCCGTGGTTGTCAATGTGGGGGAACCCTGAGAACCACAGCACAGTCACGCAGCACGGGCCACCAGCCCAGCAAAATCTCACAAGGTTATTGGCTTACGCCTCGTGATTTTGATTTGCGCCCATCCCGCGCCCTCACTCGCCCACTCAGCTCATTGACTGCCTGTGACGACCTCTCTGGCCGGTTCCATCACCAGCTTGCAAATCGCTTCATTCCCCGGGCGTCGCCATCAGCACCAAGCGGTTGTTGCTGGCTCTTCACTGTCTGCTGCCACCGGCATCCCAGCTCCTCTGGCCCCGACTATATCAGCCTCGAGCTCGCCTGCCGCGCGTCTCGTTCTGCTGCCAAATGTCCACGCCAGCAAAGGCCCCGGCTCAGCATCAGAAGAAGAGTTCAGGCCGCGAAGCTCCCGTCGCTGCTCCCGCAACCGCGCCGCCGCCCAACCACACTCTGACCAACCTCAACCACGGCTGCCGCTCAAGTTATGGACTGGGTGCAGCGTCTCGTTCCGCGTTTGGTGTTTCTCAGGCGTAGCGCTTGAGACTGCCTTTGCAAAAGCTCAAGGCCGCCGCCCCCACAAAACCCTGTTCTCCGATATAACCCCCCTCCATCGCCTTTGGGCTTGCTCGTCCCTACATCTCGCACCGCGCTTGTCGCACAGCGGCGGCCGCAATCCACGACCACAAGCTGTCGGTTCCGACGGCGACCGCGGCACCGTCTCTCGCGCAGCGCACCATGGCGACAACACCTGCTCCGACGGTAGCCGAAATCTGGAAGTATGTGCGACACCAAAACCACCCCGTTCTCAAATGAACCTCACCTGCCGCCCAACTGCATCCGCATCGTTTCCGCCTCACCCAACAACAACCCTGCTTGGAACTGGCCAGCACGGTGCTGCATGTGAGTGGGATTCAATACTGACAGCTCCCAGGGAGGCCCTGCGATGTCGGCGAAACTTGGAGAAAAAGGCCGAGCAGGCTCAAAAGAGCGTGGGCAACGGGAATGAAAATGCCTACTTTGACGCGCTGGATGAGGCGCTCTCCGCGTGAGTTATTGCTGTCGGAATGCTTCCTTGTCGGCTCCTCCATCTCTCTCTATCTTGCCGTGACACATGTTAATGCCCACCCCCCAGTTTCCGCCTCGGGAGTATGGCTACGGTCTTCAACGACTTCGCCTTTGCCACTGAGAAAAAGGTGGACAAGCTGCTCTGGCAGGCACATGCCTTGATCAACAACAAGTTCCGCAGTGTTCTTTCTATCCTGAGCTCCAAGACGGACCCCAAAGTGGTGCTCCACCGCCAGGTCGAGAAGAAGTACGGCAAGTTCCTGCGTACCTCGCAGTCCTTCTACAAGGGCTACCTACAGCGCCTTTCGAAGCGCTATCCGATCCCTGAGCTGGAGCGTGTTGCAAGCTCAGTGAAGACGGACGAAGTCCCGCTGGTCGAGATTGCTCCTGATCGCAGTGCCAACATCAACGCCAAGGTGCTTGTGTCCTGCCACGGGACGCTCCTCCACCTTGGCGATCTGGCTCGTTACCGGGGCCAGGTCGACCGCAAGGCGCATAGCTTTGACAGGCCTCTGGCCTATTACAGCCTGGCACATGACCTCATCCCAACATCGGGCTATGGCCATCACCAGATGGCCGTCGTCTTCCTTGCTGAGAAAGATCGGGATCTTGCCGTCGTATATCATCTCTACCGGGCTCTGGCCGTGCAGGACCCGCACCCAAATGCGCTCCAGAACCTCGAGGTGGAGTTTAAGAAGCTCCGGCCTTCCAGCCCCCCGCGCGGTCGCAACGCATCTCTCGATCCCCAAGTCACTCTGGCCACGTGGTTCGTGAAGCTGCAGGCGATATTTTACACCGGGGAATCGCTGCCCCAACAGGCCGAGCTTGAAGGAGAGGTCACGCACCGGATGCAGATGCTTCTTGTCACCAAGAATAGTATCGATGTGCTTCTGATGATGACTCTCACCAACATCACGGCATATCACATTGCCCGTCGGCGTGCAGAGAGTAAGCAAGCCAAATCCTCAGCCCGTCCCCGGTGACTCCATACTGACATCTGCCCTTCTTCAGAGAAATGGTCTGTTGAATTGTCCCAGTCGTGCCAGTTCATGCTCAGCTTCAACGTCCGCATGATTCTGGCTGTCAGCCGGGTTATTTTCAAAGAGGTTCAGGGTGCGCTCAAGGCCATCCCCGGCGAGCCAGCTCCATCAACGCCCGAGACTACGCAGGAAACAGGCCGGTTCCTAGCCGTCATGACCACCGGGATACCCATTCTCCGGATATTTATGGTCTGGCTCTGCTTGCATCGCGCCGACCTGGTCAAATATGCAGACCACCTCCCGCACCTTTCAGACGCCCACGTCTCGCTAGCAGAGACAATCTCGCTGCTGATTGAGGTCTTCCGCAACGAAGACCTGGGCGCGTCGACTGCTGGATACCTCCTAGCCGAGGATATCGAAACGGTCGGCTTCGAGCCACTCATCGACGAGACCGCTCCATTTATCTGCCGTATGCTACACTTTACTCTCGATGGCCGACAGAAGCAACGACTGCAGAACGAAGCCACCGGTAAACTGTCGGAGAACCTCGAGACTCTGTCAAGGATCAACGACATCATCAATTGTGGATATTTTCTCGCCACCGACCCGAACTATCCTCTGCATATCACGCAGACCCAGAAAGGCTCCCAGGTCCTTGTGACACTAACCGCTACGGCTGGTGTCAATGACACTCGCACCATAGGTTCACATGGAGGATCCATTGCGACTTTTGCAACGCAACCAGTCACACCCCAGAAAGCGGCAGCGCACACGACTCCTGTTCCTTCCAAGGCCACCACTGGGACTCCAAAGGGGGAGGTTGGACTGGCCAAGAAGACAAGCGTGGCCGCGCAAGAGCCCCTCCCAATTCTGGATGGCGACGAGCCTGCGGCTACAGATTTTGGTGTCGATGGAGAGACGCTTGATCGTGTCAACGAGTTCCTGATGCCACCCGAGGCAGGCTCACCCAAAAGTCCAGCTATAGACGAGTCGTCTTATGGCATGCACTCGGCTACAGCAAACGAGATTTTCGGTGCTCTCGAGCCAGCGGCCACGACGCCCACATCTGCCAGCAAGAAGGCCTTTCCAGGTCTACCGTGGGATCTTATCTACACGCCCACCCCCTATCGAACTAGTGGCAATGTCGGGGGCGAATCGCCAATCATGGCTCATCCCGCTGCAACTTTCGGTCAGCACTACGCTTCTGCGGCTCTTGTCCCGACTGAGAAGGCTCTCGGGGCAGCTGGTCTCGGGGCATCTACTGCGCAAGCGCAGCTCATCCTCCAGAACCAGGCACCGATCCAGCATCAGCCGATCGCGGGGATTGGAAGAGGAGAGATGTATGATCGAGAGCGAATGGAAGAAGTGGCCAAAGCTGCGTCGTGGAAAGTTGACCAGCGCCAACAGCCTGTCCTCGTTCCGACGCCGAGGATTCCAGCCTCAAACTCCCTGCAGTCTCTGTCGTCCCTCTCAAGCCATAGTGCTGTTGGGGCGTCTCGACAACAACGATCACCGAGCTACACGGCCACACCATTCTTCCAGTCCTCGAACTTCTCTCCAGGAGCTTCAGGGTTGCCGCCTGTCAACAGTCCTTGGGGCCTTCCACCAGCTGCGCGGGCCCCCCAACCTGCTGAAAATGATAGACCGACCGCCTCCCTCAAGTGGCCGCCGGGGAGTAGTATCTGGGGTTCAGACCCCACCGGACCGAAAAACCAGGTCGGCTCTCAGGCTTTCTACGGCTCAACAAAGCCGTCTGAGACCTCGTCCGGTGCATACGAGCAGGACCCTGCTTTGCTGCAGGCCATGGCAAATCAAACCAAGGCACAAACTGCTGGCAAGCTTTAGTTGGCCGACTGAGCGGCCCGTGATGCGACGGGAATGCGTTTACTCAAAGCCTCCCCCCAATTGTTGCAGGCACGCCGGCCACACAAAAACCCCAAACCTACCTGCTCGCTTCATCCACGAGCACCGTTGCGGTAGAACGGCACGTCTTTTTCACGATTACCTCGTCGCTAATGACCAGCGCTTCTGGCTGAGCACGCTTTTTTAACACTTGCAACGGACCGGTGCCGGTGCCACGGCCTTTCAACATACGCCATTTGCGGGGCTTAATTTACAGCTCAAGCCGTCGACTGTCGACTCCCGCTGCGCTTTGCGATTACTCACTGCCACATCTGCGCCCACCATGGCGTCTCGGTTTCTTCGAGGACTGTCCGCCAAGAATGGGATGAACGATTCACGACGATGCCGATGCTCCGACAACCGGATGTTTTCTTCTCGGTGCCTTTTTGAAGTACATGTGATATTGACACGCCAAGTCCCATTTGAGGGCGCGCCATCGATGCTTTCTCTTTATTCTCAAGTTGAATTTGGATTGGCCAGACATAAGCCGCCACGTCTCCAAGTGTCTGGTAATATTTTGTTGTTGAAACCTGCAAAGCCCCTATTTCCCCCAATCCCTGTTCCCTACAACGCCTTCCTTAACCTGAAAAATGGTAAAAAGATCCGTCCCTGGGAATCTAGTTTGACGATGTGGGCTTATAGGTTTGCTTGGGGAAGGGGTATCTGTTGTTATTGTTAGCTTTCTTTCTTGCCTTTCAGACCAGCCGATCCTTGCTGCGCAACTTGATGAAGTTCTGTTTGCATGGCAATTGGCGACTGTGGAGGGACCCAGAGAAAGATATGGATGACGTATGTCATGAGACCGTGCGAGGGTCTCCTGGTAGCGTTGCCAGCAGACACGGCGGGAGGGAGGGAGGGAGGGATAGGGAGGTGGACATGCGGACGGGCGGATAGAAAAATGCAAATATATGACGGGCACAAATATCTCGCATAGGAGCACAAAAAAGCAAGACGCAAAAAAGGGGGAAGGTTCACGTACGAAGGTCCCAGTTCCTGGATGCCCAGGCGGGCAAGCCACTGGCCCATGTCGATGGCGACGTCGAGGGGCTTGCCCTCGACAATGCCGGCAGTGAAGCCGCCGGCGAAGGCGTCGCCAGCGCCGTTGGTATCGTTGATCAGCTCCTTCTCGATCTTGTGGACTGGGAACTCCTTGACTTCATCCTCGCCCTGGACGGCAACAAGAGTGGGCTCGGTGCCCTGCGTGATAATAGCAACACGCTTACGCTTGGTGTTCTCCTTGGGCAGGTTGGCCATGTGCTTGGCGATGGCCTTGAGGTCGTCCTTCTGGTCGGCCAGGCCGTGCGACTCGGCAAAGGCGGCGGCCTCGGTCTCGTTGCCGATGAGGTAGTCGGTGTAGGGCAGGGCCGCGTCGAGCGGCTCCTTGAAGAACTGGGGGATGAAGGGGGCCGAGAGCGAGAGGATGAAGGCCTTGTCGCCGGCCGCGGCCTCCTTGCACAGCTCCATGATGGCGGGCGGGCAGACGGTGAAGTGGTAGCCGCCGACGTAGTAGACCTCGGCGCCCTTGACGAGCTCCCAGACCTCGGGCTTCTTGAGATGCTCGACGTCGTAGTGGTTGGCGGCGCCCAGCTCGGTGCACATGGAGCGGTTGTGACCCGTGATGACGACGCCGCAGCGGCCCGTGCTGATCTTGGGGTCGACGCGGTACTCGACGCGCAGGCCGGCCTGGCGCACGGCGTCGCGCAGGATGGCGGCGTACTTGTCGTCGCCCACGCCACCAGCGTAGGCGACGCTGTTGGGCGGCAGCATGTACTGGGCGCCGCGGGCCGTGTTCTGGGCGGCGCCGCCGGCGATCAGCTTGGCGTCGTAGTTGTTGAGCAGGTCCTCGTAGATGCCCAGGTGCTTCTCCTCGGCCAGGATGGCGTCGTTGGCCTTGAGGCCGTACTTGTTGAGGAGGGCCTCATCGCCAACGGCCTGGATGTCTGCAAGGGGAAGCTGTTAGGCTTGTGTGATATTTTTTGCCGGCTCGGCGTCCCAACTGCCCGCCTCCCGTGGCAATCGGGCATCATCTGGTTGGAACAGGGCAGGAAAAGCAAACATACCCAGAAGAGGATTCTCCAGGCAGAAGAGCCTGTATTCCTTGGTGGAGCTCATGATTCTGGATAGATGCTTGGCTGTCTTGGTAAAGGCGGTAGTTGCGAGAAGACGGCTTGGGAACTTGGTATTGTTCCTTGAGCCGGCGGCGGAGGGGTACTTGAGCCCGATGGTGGGTGGGTATGGCTTGGAGTTCCTGCCGGGCAGGGAGTCCGAGCTCGTGGTGGGGTTCTGGCGCTGGCATTGGACTGTTGTTGGCAACGTGTGGAATGACGCTGCTGCTGCTGCTGCTGCTCGGGGTGCCGCGGCCCCTGACACATGCGTGGCCCTCAGCGACACAGACAGTCGGCCAATGCTGGGTGGCTTGAGCATTGCTTTAATGGGGCGTCGTCAGCCAGTGACGCTGGTTTTTGTGTCTAGCTCTGTTGCTTCCTCGTTTTTTTTCCTCCTCACTTTCCCCCTCCTCATTCGCTTTTTAATCAAGTGTTTATGTATATAGAAGGTGTGGTGCCAGCCCGTCGGACCTTAGAAGAATTTCCAACCTGCCATCGGCTAGCCACGCAAGCTAGCCAAGGCAGCGGTCTCCACTCCGCAAAGTTATCGTCTAAGCAATCGTACGACACCTGGTGATCCTTTTCGACCTATCAGCCTTGTGAGCTCTCAACCCTCGCACATCGTCCCGGCCTCTGTCTGTTCTCACCTCGTCTCTTGCACGATCGCATTGGATTTTGATTTCCGAGAAGAAAAAGAATTGCCCATTTGATTGCTTCGTAAAACAGAGATGGGCCCCTTTGCTGCTGTTTGGGAATCCCTTTTATAAACCACGGATACCACGCAAGCACCGGCCAGGGCATCGCAAATTGCTGCCCATTCCCGCAAAAAGTACCCTTTAACTACAAAGCAATGATCCATGCAATCCGTTGAACCCCGTCCCACGAGCCGAACCAGGAAACCCTTAATCCTTTGTCTTCTGGGTACCACGCAGCAGACCCGTCCTCCTCGCCGCAATAAGACCCGCCTTCTGTCCCTGGGCCGCGTATCTCGAGATGGTCGAGGCCTTACCAATGTGTTGGTGGTTACCACCACCGTGAGGGTGGTCCACGGGGTTCATGGCCACACCACGAGTCTTGGGCCACGAGTTGCGCTTGACGGAGAACTTGTGCTTAGCACGCGAGGCCTCTGTTCGGAAGAGAAAGCGAAAATCGTTAGCACCATATCCAACCTGTCACGTCCCAGCACCAAGGAGCAACTCCAGCCCCTTGGTTGGTCCGCAAAAGTCTGCCATGATCGTCCAGTTCGCACTGGCTTCTCCTTCCGAAACCAGTCCCTCATCCTCCGCAGGTATCCTTCCTCGGCACGGGAAAAGGGTAACGTACTCAGCAGAGGCTTGTCGGTACGGCCACCACCGGCGACGATGCCGATCATGCCACGGGCCTGGCTGCTGACAACCTTCTTGGCGCCCGAAGGCAGCTTGATGCGGGTCTTGCCCTCATCGGCGTTGTGGCCGATGACGGTGACGTAGTTGCCCGAAGTGCGGCCGAGCGCACCACGGTCACCAGCCTTCTCCTCGACGTTGGAGATGATGGTACCCTCAGGGATAGAGCCCAGGGGCAGGACGTTGCCGACCGTCAGGGCGGCGTTCTTTCCGGCGTAGACGAACTGGCCCGTGTACATGCCCTCGTTGGCGATGAAGGTCTCGGTGTGCTGCTTGAAGCGGTAGGCGTCACGGAAAGTGACGCGGGCCAGCGGCGCACCGCGGCCGGGGTCGTGGATGATGTCCTTCACAACACCGCGGACATATCCGTGGCGCTCGGCGTAGTCAAGGGATCGGAACTTGGCGGGGGCCTTGTTCAGGCGGGTGCGGGCCTCTGTAAAGATTACAGGTGAGCACGACAAGATCGGGCCGACGGGGAAGCAGGCGCACTCTGCCTGTGGTGAAATCGGGCTCGGTGGCTGGTTCGAGGGGAAGTTCGGTTAAAACGTACTGAAGATGCCGCCGGCACCCTTCCTCTGGTTTCGAATCTTCACAAGACAGCGCAGTCAGTATCAAAATTGTCGCCAACTCCATTGCGAACCGTCTCCCGGCTCCTCTGCTCGGATGCAGAGCCCAAAGTCCTTGCAGGCCCGGGATCGTTTGTCACTTACCACGCGACCCATCGTATCTTCCCTTTTGAAGTCGAGCTCCTACTTGGAAAGTAACGGGTGTTCTTTGGTCTGCAGTTCAGGCCGGTGGAAGAATCAGTAGCTGTAGAGGAAGAGAGGCGAAGTCGACCGGCGAGGGCGCAAAGAATGGGAGGCAGGATTAATGTCGGGCGCGCTGGATGGGGAGGGACTCACCGTCCTGTCAGTGGTTCTTGATGTGAAATCTTCAAGGTCGGAAATTCAGTTAATTTTTCTGCCCACTTTGTGTGGATGGCCCTGACTGGGGGGGCACTGTCGGCCGCACCTGCCCTAGCGTGGGGTCGCTTGCCCTCCCAAAGCGGACATTGACCGCACGTGACAGCCCCATAAATCCCTGCCGCCACCGAATCCCTTTGTTGCCGACGGAGCTGTGGCTGATGCGGCAGGCATACACTTCAGCCCCCTGTTCGTCAGGCTGGGCTAAGATTACATACTGCCGTAGCCCACCCCCAAATTGCTTGTACGCTCTCCATTGAACCAACGTGCTGTCGCCTGCCCGTTGATCGCCCTCCTCGCCTGGCTCAAGTGTCTCTTCATTCCAGATTCGTTGCCAGGCGGTTTGAATGCTTTGGATGTTGATCTTGCGACGCCTTTTGGACATCGATGCCTCGCGCTTCATGCCATCTTCGGCCCGCAAGGGCATGCTCCCATTCACCAGTCTGTCGTGTCAGGTTCTAGGAGCGCTGAGGCCGCGAGTCGACCCCGCCTGACCATAGCAACGCCTCATCCGCCTCCAACCTGTCAGAAAAACGTGTCTCAATGCCGCCCAACATCGGGACGTGGCAACAACAAGGAGAAACACGGCTGGTTTTCTCTGCTGCAGACATGCCGCCAGGCATTTACTACTCTCATCGTCCCCAAAATCCCGGCAGCTCGTGTACTCATGGAAATAGTCGTTGACGCGTTTTTACAGTACCCTAACATCTCCCGTCCTGTGCGCTATTTTTGCACCAGTGTTGGGAATAGCCTCATGGGCTGTACCTTGGTGCGGCATTGGGACGCTGAGAAGCGTGATTGAGTTGGGCAGGCCGCTTTGGGGCCTCATTTCCCAGGCCTCGGCGCGAGTCTGGCCCGGCATTTTGGCCCGGCATCTGATCCAGCGACCAGACTCTTTTCATAATGCAGATGCGGCGGCTTTCGAGCATCCGTTCTGGCACGGATTTATCTGGCCTCGGGTTTCGCGTTGTCGTGCCCGCAAAGCCCAGCGTTCTCCCCCGAGTCTGTTAGTGCAGCCTTGACGAGACGAGTTTGCAGCGGACAAAGATGACAGCAGGCCTGCACCCTCGCGGCGACCCAACGCGTGGTCCTATCCATCGAGAGCTGCTTTTCCCAAACACGACATTTTCAATAATGCCATCCTTGACTACTCTTATGAATTTCTACCCCCGTTTTTCGGACGGGTCAGAGGTTTTCTCTGAATTTTTTGGTTATACGGGCCTGTTTCGCTGCGGTTCGCCTTTTTTTCTTCTTTTTTTTTCTCCCACCAGAAGTCTGGTGGAAATCGAGGTTTTGTTAAAGGTGTGCGAATGCGCATCCGTGTTTGAGGGTGATCGACACGCGATTCGGGGTGGCAATGGCCTCCTGGAAACTGGCCCTGATGATGTGCTGGACCATGCTCGCTGGCCGAAGTCGGGTCTGTGGAGATATATCGAGTAAGCGAAGGAAGAATGTCCAACCTGCCTGCCAGAGCCAAGTGGTTCATTGTCACTACACACAAACACACACCCGCTCCACAACTAGGCAAACTCGAAACACAAATGCACTGTCCCTCTCCGTCATCTGTTTGGAGAATGTGCACCGGCCAGGGGGCTGTTGGGTGGGGGATGTCCTCTGTCGACATGACACTGCACGTCGGGTCACAGGGTCTTTGTTGGCTGTTGTCTTGGTTGGTCATGGTGGCTTTGGGAAGGGTGCGAGAAAGCGGGGGGTTGGAGGATTTCAGCAAGATGAGGCGGTGGGGATGGCTTCAAGTGGTGATGATGGACCAGGACTGCATCAGTTGCGAAAGGCTGGCTTGGCTGGCTTTCTGATGGGGCGTGGGCATGGCTGCTGGTGCTGCACTTGGCTGGCACTGTCCCAGGGGGGAAAGGCATTGGCGGCCATGGCCTGCCGCCGGCCTCGGCTCTGGCAGCTTTGTTCCCAAGTGTACGACCAGAATATGTCTATATAGGTTATCCATTCCAGCCTATCACACAGTCTCGGCCCCTTCTCGAGGCATGGGCGGGCGGGCGGCTCCCCAAGCAAAGTGGGTTTTAGTGCGTGGTCAAATTTGGGCGCGGAGCTCCTCGAACTCTCGCCAGCTCTGCCTGTCGTATCTTAACCTCACCTCCTCCACCCGGCCTGCCTGATCCTGGACGGCAGCCAAGCCCAGGCCCCGACTCGACCCAACACAACCCGCCGCCTCTCGCACGGCCAGAAAAGTCGACAGCACCACGCGCGCGAGCATCCCCATCATGGCTGACGACGACTCCTCTGACCTTTCCTCGGTCGGTTCCCTCTCGCCGCCGCCGTCGGGCGACGACTGTGAGGTGCAATTGAAGAAGCAGGATGGAATCCTCAAGTTCTTCCACAAAGTGCCCAAGCAGGCTGCAACGGCCCGCAAGTCAGCGTCGCCACCGCCACCCAAGCGGGCGCCGTCTCCAGCACACGAATACGTGCTAGCGGACAACCCAGATATTGCGGTGAGTTCATTCCCAGGTTTATCGTTTGATAAAAAGAAAGAAAGAAAAGAAGGAAAAAAGAAAGGCGGCGTAACGCGAAATATCGCGTCTGGTGCGGAGGGGTTGCGGACTCAAGGTGGCGGTTGGCGAGGTGAGAAAGTGGGCGAGCTGGGCTTTGCTGACAGCCCGGACGCGACGCGCCCGACCAGTTCATCGTAATGTTCCGCAACAAATTCAACGAAGTTTTCTCCAAGAATCTCACGACCTTCGGACCGCAAGAGTTGGAGCGCGAGGTCGTCGATTCCGTGCCCGGCGACCGCGTCGAGGCCTTCTTGTGCGCAATCCTTAAGCTGCTCCTCAATCGCCAGCAGGAGGTCAAGTACGCGCCCCCGGACCCCTCGATCCCCCTGCATCAAACACGCCACGGCGCACGCACACGACCTCTGGTCTCCAAGGCCACCTGCTTACTTTTACGCCAACCGAAACAGACCAGGCCACTACAATCGGGCGCTCGAAGATGCTATCAAGACGCACGAGGCCTCTTGGCCGCATTCATGGGGCGGCGCCAACCCCCTCGCCGGCGGCACGACCTTTGCCTCCATGACTCCTACCCAACGGGTGCGTCCTTTGTTCCACTAGATTTCCCGGGAATGAGTGTCTTTGTTGTCCGCCCAAGATACGTCGGGATAAATCGTCCGAGCGTGTTACTAACCCTTGACCGCTTGTCACTTTTCCTCTAGCTCGATCTTCTTCGCAACCTGATCCTCTGGACGATGCAGTCCTCCAGGACGGTCAAGGACATAATCGACAATGCGTACAAGAACAAGCGTCAGGAGGACGACCTCAACCAGCCGCTCTCGGTCCAACCTCTCGGCTCTGACAGCGACAAGCGGCGGTACTTCTTGGTCGAGGGCCCCGAGCACACCTCGTTCCGCATATACCGCGAGAGCAACCCTGCCGGATTCCAGCGCACCTGGTGGAGCGTCGCCGGCAGCATTGAGGATGTCCATTCCCTGACCGATAAGCTCCTATCGGCAGACGGTGGTCCCAAAGCCCGGAAGCTGGGCCAGAAGCTGCAAGAACAGATTCCCCACTTCGAGGAGGCGCTCGAGAAGCTGAGGCGTCGCGAGTACCGCCTGCAGCGGAAGCAGCAGTTTAAGCGGCCCGAGCCAGGCTTTTCGCTCTATGAGGGCCGAACACGGGGCAAGCGAGCCAAGTACACGTACGATGATGAAGAAGACTACGAGTTCAACAGCGACTCCACCGCCACGCGGCGGTCAACACGCAACACAGGCACCCACACCCCGGCCGAGCCTGCTGGCCCTGTCACCACGGCCAGCGGCCGCCAGGTCCGCGCGCCCAGCCGCCTGAACATTGAGACCCGGAGCAACAACGGCGGTGGCACGAGCGCCAGCAACAGCGTGCGCGAGGACTCGGAGATGAGGGATGAAGAACCCTCATCCGCCACAGGTCGTGGAGGTCGGCCGCGCCGGACCGCTGCAGTTAATTACCGGAGCAATGGCTGGGCGTCTGCGCCAAAGAAAAAGGCCAAGCACGCCGATGAGTACGACTCGGATGCCGAGGATGAAGAAAGCGAGCCCGATTTTGGCGGTGACGAAGAAGACGAGCACGTTCCTGAAGAGAGTGAAGAAGAGGTGGACGAAGAGTTCGAGGATGACGACGCCGACATGATAAACGGCGGCGATGAGGGTGTGGACTCGTCGCTGGTCGTCAAGCTTCCGGTGAAAGCGGTTCTAGACGGAAAAACCGGAAAATACTCGAGAGCAACCAGAAGTGGCGGCGTTGTGCTCGCCAGCCCAAGCAGCAGCTCCGAGCGCAATGTTGGACGCGATGAGCCCGGAACCCCCGGCCGGTCGCCCCCAAGAACGACCCTTGGTTCCCCAGTGCAGACCGAGGAGGAGATATCAGTCGCGGTCAAGCCGGTCACTCCCGAGACGGAGAGTGACACCAAGGCAGCGCACTCTCTGCCCACGACCTCTCTGGCTTTTAGAGGAAGTCCAGAGAAGTCACAGCATCCCCGACAACTAATCGACGTCTGAAACGAGAGCGCCCCCAACTGCGTGATCCCGTCGGCCAAGACTCTGTCATACAACCTCTAGTGTCTGAGAAAGTCCATCCATCCATGGGGCTTATTTGGCCGGCTTTTCACCAAGACATATTCTTTCATTCTTGACGTTTGCTGCCAGAACATGTCAACCGTTCAACTTCATCTTTCTGTCTTTAATTTTTCGTTGCACCCTTTCACAATGCCCCTTCCCTCTGGCTGCTCGTCAAAGGGGCAGCTGCTTGTTGATGGAGTTTGGTGTTGAGAATATTTGCTTCTTCTTACTATTTATTGTGGCAGCATAGAGAAAGGGGACCACTATCATGAAGCGTTGACCACCTGCTTCAGACAAGAAGCCAAAAAAAAAAGTCGACATCTTCGCCCATGGGGCGGTGACTGCGGTTGCGAAGTGGTCGGTATAGATGTCCTGATAGAGTAGCAACACGCTGCATAATATGGTCGGCGACGATTCTTTCTAAATAACGATAAACCCGCCTACCTAGGCGGTCTTGACTTAACAAATCGCCGAGGAAGTATGGTCGTCGCCAGGGTACTCCGGAATTCTTGCATCACGTCAATCCAATATGAGCAATGCTGTTCTTGGTGGAAACTGTGGCCCAGAAAGGCCCTTAATACTTGTCTCATACAATACAACTGGTGTGCTCACTTGGTCTGTCCGAGGACAGCCAGATTTGCCTACCTCCATTGCCGTCCATACGAAGGCCTGGTAGTGGTGGTCCTGGACTTCTCCGGGGGGATGATCCAGTTGTTGACGCCATACCACCAGCGCCTCAGCCTCGCGCCCGACGAGCTGCCGTGCAGCTGTGCGTTCTTGTTCCAGTACTGCCAGCCACATATCGCGAGATTGTAGACAATGCCCTGGGCCAGGGGCATCATGACCTGGAGCATAGAGAAGCAACGACCCGATTAGTACGGACACTGCCCCAAAAGAAGAAGAAAAGGATGCATAGCGACAAGCACGACGACGCACCTGGTCTCTGGCCGTGATCCAGGCGACTTTCCACCACGTGTCGGCCTGCGCTATGCTGTGGAGGTAGCTCTGCTCAAAGCGCAGGTCCGGCAGCGGAGGGAGCTGGTTCGCGGGACGGCGCGGTGGTGGCCTGAGCACACTGTAGGGGATGTCTTCTTCCACATTTTCGGCCGCCTCCTCCTCCTCTTCGTCGTCCAGGCTGTCCAGGTCGTCGTGCTTCTCGTCCAACGACACGGGCTCGACCTTGTCGGCGGCGGTCGAGGGGTTGAGGTCGTGGCGAGGCGACGGGTGGCAGTTGATGTGGGCCGTCTGCACCGTCTCCGCTACCTGCAGAGGGAGCGAGGACGACATGGTTGTGGAGGGCGGTTTTGGCTGGGCGTTGCGGCGGGCAGCTGGTGCCTTTTGGGGCGTGGGTTGTTTACGTTGGGTTCCGCTGTTTGATAATCTGCTCTCGGATTCCAACTTCTTGGTCGCCAACCAATCCAGCGCTGGAGGAGCGACGTGCGACTCGAACGCGCGAGAGGGCGCGCACCAGCTCAGTCAAAGACGGACTTGGCACCCAACTCCCGACAGCCTTGGTAGTTTGTCCGGCGTGATTGGCTCCCGCTAGCCATCCAGACACCCACCCGCGCGCGGGGCTGTTTGAGTGGCCCAGGCAGTCGGTCTCCACCACCCTACGTAGTCTCTACGTAGTTGTCTCTCCACCCAAACGCCAGCCTGCCCAGAGCTCCTGACAGACATTCAATGCCTTTTCTGTACACTAGCCTACCCGGCCATGCCTCGGAGCTCTTCCAGAGGTGGTTACCTGCAAGGCGGCCCTCGAGGTCGGCATCTGGTGAAAGTTTTACTGCATCTTCCAAATCCGTAATTCTGATGTCTCCAAAAACAACCGACGCTATCCGCCACAATGGAACCCAGAATGATGTTGCTACATAAGGTTGATGTCTGCCTGTATGGCCAACTTATCAGCCCAAACTCCTCCAGGGCCTAAAGTGTAGGGACTAACAGGCCGCAGTGCGCAGTGAACCATCATGTATTTCCGGCAAGTACCTCCTTGAGAGGGATATTGTGTCCCCTTCTTGGCGAGGAACAAGGACGAAGTTTTGATTCGGAGCAAGTCCAGTTCGACGCGAGGCAAAGCGGACATGCGCCTCTCAGGAATGGCATCAATGGCCATCGCCTTGGGGGGCGAAAATGAACAAGTGAAACATAGCCGCCCGGTACGATCGAGCCCCCGGCCTTGGCCTTGGCCTTGTATTCCTCGTGCCAGCTACTCACGGAACCGAGACGCCACCAAGCACCACCTGGAATTTATCTAATACTCCCACTTGTAGACGGAGCATTGCTATCTTGAGCTCGTTTCTTCGGTCCCGTTGCTTGTCGGGTATTACGGTCAGCACGTCACATATCCAGGCCCAGGGATTTGGCGAGCAGATAGCCAACCCGCCTGTTTTGTTCACCACTGATTTCCAACGAATCTGGATGCAAAGCAACCATTTTGTTCGGTAAGGATATTTACGCAAGTACCCGATAGCGGTGGGAAAAAAGGGGGGCAACAGTAAATAGCGTGCAGGTAGCCTCGTCGATTTTAAAACAAGGAACAAAAAAGAAAGGAGCACGAAAAATCAACTAGGGCAGTCGAGGATTATGGGTTCGCTCCTCCCGTATGTTGAATTTCCTGTTGCGTCACTTGCCCCATCCATCCATGTAAATTAGTCCCTTATTTTCTCACCAAGGCGGTGAGCCAACGTGACGGACAACCAGCCGCTGAAAACGGGAGCCCCATGGCTAATAATGACTCGCCTCGGCCAATTAGCCTCGTCGGATTCTGTCCAAGTGAGGTGCGGGCTTGTGCGGCTTACAGTTGACGGCAAACCAGGATCGGCAGTAGGTGGCACAGAGAGAGAGAGCACGGCACAGAGCACAAACTCACCACAGCCACTCCTCGCTCCCCCCTCCTTCAAAACCCCACCACGAAAAAAAAAAATCCAGGCACACTACAATCGCTTCATTCTTGCCAAACGTGCGGTCCGTTTTCTGTGTCTATTCTGCTTCCCCGTGTCGCATACTGTTTCCTGCGTTTTCCCGGAGTGCAACGCTCCTCATTCCGCGCATTTTGAGAGCCACGGAACGCACGCGCCCGGGACTAGTTCCAGCGGGAACCCTCTGTCAAGATGAGCGACCCTAACGCCAACGAGGCGGAGAAGAACGTAAGCCTCATGCCCTTGCCCGCCACTTCTGCAACAGCCTCGTCGCAGCGCCCTCGGCCCTCTCGACACGACCGCCGCGATAGCTGACCGACCCGCAACGCCCGCCAGATCGAGATATGGAAGGTGAAGAAGCTCATCAAGCGCCTCGAGGCCGCCCGCGGCAACGGCACCAGCATGATCTCCCTGATCATCCGTATGTCGCCTCCCTCTTCCCACCCACGCCTGCTGCGCCCGCACCCGCCCGTCGACTGGATATATCTCGGCATTGCTAACGCGAGTGAGCGCAGCCCCGAAGGACCAGGTGTCGCGCGCCGCTAAGATGTTGGCTGAAGAATACGTATGTGGCCAGAGACGGCCCTTTGCCCCCCTTTTCAACACGCCTGCCCGCCCAGTCAAAACGCTTGTGCCCCACTTTCTAACACTTGCTGCAGGGCACCGCATCCAACATCAAGTCTCGTGTGAACCGACAGTCGGTGCTGTCGGCCATCACGTCAACCCAGCAGAGGCTGAAGCTCTACAACAAGGTTCCTCCCAACGGCCTCGTCGTGTACTGCGGCGAAATCTTGACCTCGGAGGGCAAGGAGCGCAAGGTCAACATCGACTTTGAGCCGTTCAAGCCCATCAACACCTCGCTCTACCTCTGCGACAACAAGTTCCACACCGAGGCCCTCGCCGAGCTGCTCGAATCGGATCAGAAGTTTGGTTTCATCATCATGGACGGAAACGGCGCCCTCTTCGGCACCCTGAGCGGCAACACCCGCGACATCGTCCAGAAGTTCTCGGTCGATCTTCCCAAGAAGCACGGCCGTGGTGGTCAGTCGGCCCTGCGTTTTGCGCGTCTGCGTGAGGAGAAGCGCCACAACTACGTCCGCAAGGTCGCCGAGCTGGCGGTGCAGAACTTCATCACGGCCGACAAGGTCAACGTTGCCGGTATCATCCTGGCCGGCTCCGCAGACTTCAAGAATGACCTGAACGCCTCCGACATGTTCGACAACCGCCTGGCCACCAAGGTTATCAAGGTTGTCGACGTTTCCTACGGTGGCGAGAACGGCTTCAACCAGGCCATTGAGTTGTCGTCTGAGACTCTGGGCAACGTCAAGTTCATCCAGGAGAAGAAGCTGATCGGCAAGTACTTTGAGGAGATCAGCCAGGACACCGGCCGCGTGTGCTACGGGATGGATGACACCCTCAAGGCGCTGGAGCTCGGTGCCGTCGAGATCTTGATTGTGTTTGAGAACCTCGAGATGAACCGTTGGACTCTTAAGGACAGCAACGGCGCCGAGCACATCATCCACAGTACCAAGGCCCAGGAGACGGCGAGCAGGGACAGATTCCTCGACAAGGAAACGGGCCAGGAGATGGAGATTGTGTCGCAGGAGTCCTTCATTGAGTGGATCGCTGAGCACTACAAGGATTTTGGTACGACCTTAGAGTTCGTCTCGGACCGTTCGACCGAGGGCAACCAGTTCGTCAAGGGCTTCGGTGGTATCGGCGGGCTTCTGCGGTACAAGGTCAACTTTGAACAGTTGGCCGAAGTTGACGACGATGACGACTACTACGATGGTAAGACAGAAAGACAAAAAAAAGAGAACACGATACAAGCAGAACCTGAAGCTGACAAAAAATGGCAGATTGACAGACTGAATCCCTCGTTGATCACGAGGGATCTCCGACTCAAGTAGCCGAGCCCGGGCAGGCGGTCATTGACCAGCAGACGACGAAAAAGCTGTCACCCGCTGAGCGGCGAGTGATGAAGGGTTTCCCGTCCAGCCCAAGCCTCAACGGGGGTCACCAGGTCGCGCGCCCGAGCCCGCTTCGCGCT
Source organism: Nakataea oryzae (assembly GCA_003049435.1). Taxonomy (NCBI): domain Eukaryota; kingdom Fungi; phylum Ascomycota; class Sordariomycetes; order Magnaporthales; family Magnaporthaceae; genus Nakataea; species Nakataea oryzae. The sequence goes on along the minus strand of PYSQ01000084.1, from coordinate 34,975 downwards.
ATGATGACGGCTTCTTGAGTTTTCTTTTTCGAGGGGAGAAAGAAGAAAGATTGTGAGGTGAGCTCAGACCTTCTCTGGGGAGCCCTCTCTACACCAGGAAAAGGAAAATTAGAAATCTGCATTTTGCTTGCGTTGGCTTATTGAATATGTTATTAATAAAATGCGAACTCGGGTGCTAGACGAGCGAGGACCCCATAGGCCTGCGAACCCTGCAAAGAACGGCAAAGCTCAGGGAGAAAACCAAGGGGCTTCATGTCAGTCATGCGCAAATACTTGGTTCTCGGAAGGACGAGAGGCGGACAGGAAGGCATTGTACAAGGGGAAGTGTTGAGGAAAGCAATGGGGTCTTCTTGGAGAAACTTCGTACGCCGAGGCGTCTGGTCAAGCAAGCGGACGGAGGGAAGCAAGACGGGATTGCGTCTTTGTGTGGGTGAGTGCGTCCCAGAGGCCAGATGCCAGCTCGCTGGTTTGGTTGCGGGTTTTGGAGGAGAAGGATCCCATCGTTCAGTCCAGGCTACATCTCCCAGCCAAGTCGGCAGGGACTTGCGCATGGCAGACAATGGAAATTACTATTCGATCATGTCTGGCGCTGGGCTCGAGTCTCTTGATCTCGATAGCTCAAAACATGACTGCTATAGTAATGATTGAAAGTTGGCAACTTAAGTTTGCGACGACAAATCAATTCTCACTTAAGAGAGGATATCCCGAAAGTAGCGGCAATCAGAGAGTTGAGCAGCTATTCTTGATATCCTTGGCAGGGACGGCTATATCTGGTCTTAATTTTGTGTACACATAGGTCCTTGGCTTTGCATGCATTTTTGCGCAATTTCGGCTATTTCACCTTCCTTTTCACGGCATTCTTTTTTTCCCCCTCCCCAATCGATCCAAACAAAGAACTCATCTGCGGCTCTCCCAGCTGCCAAGCCACCGTGACCCATGAGCGACCCGTTGGACATGGGCGAGGATGGAGGTGACCTTGTCCTTAGCGTCGTCGGCGGGCTCGACCTCGAACTCAACGAAGAAGAGGTACTGGAAGGGCCGAATCAGGCTCGGGAGGCTGTTTATGCTGGTCAGGTTGAGCCCCGCGCGGCGGAAGCACTGCAGCACGTCGGCCAGGGAGCCGGGGGAGCGGTGGGGCACGGTGAAAGAGACGAGAGACTTTGACGTGCCCGGTGGTGGCGGATCCTCGTCCGGTTGCTGTTGGCGCGTGGGCCAAGCGGGAGTAGACGACGCAGGCGAGGATAGGGGGGGACTGGACGAGGACGCGGCCCCGGCTGCCTTGCGGATGACAAAGAAGCGAGTGGTGTTGTCCTCGCGGTCCTCGATGCAGGGGGCTAGGACGTCGAGGCCAAAGGCGGCGGCGGCGGCGTCGCTCGCGATTGCTGCGCTGGCGCCTGAGGCATCGGCGGCGGCGAGCTCGGCGGCGCGGCTGGTCGAACTGACCTCGGCCAGCTCGGCGTGGGCCAGGTGGGCCGACGTGAAGCGCGCCGTCTGCCCAAAGGCCTGCGGGTGCGAGTAGACGTGGCGGATGTGGGCGAGGCTGGTCAGGGGCTGTCCCCTTTGCGACGCACCACCACCATTACCACTGCCGGCCTCGTCTTTGCTGCTGCGACGGCCCAGGAGGTAGTGGTGCACGTCCAGGTAGTGCTCGGCGCACACGCTCAGGTCCGCGTACTCATCGGCGCGGTCACCCAGGTAGTCGAGGGTGAAGGTCACGACGCCATGTGTCGAGTTTTCAAAGGGGACGACGCCATATGAGGCGGCGCCGGCTTGGACGGCGTCAAAGACTCCTTTGGTTTTACGGCATGATGTCAGAGCAAGTCCCGGGCTTTGGATACTTGTGTATCTCTGATCTACAGAGGACAGACATTTCTGGGCGCGTTGCAGCCATACGTGCCTTTGATCGTTGGGGCAGGAACCAGCGACCAGTGCTGGCCTGGGAAGAGAGCGGTTGTGGCCTCGTAGGTGTGAGTTAGGTGATGTGAAGGGAGTCTTTTTTTCTTCTGTTTTTGCCTTGTCCTGGGCTCCACGCCCCGCACACGCCCCAAAAACGCACATACCTGGTGAGAATAAGATGCGGGCGGCCCGAGAAACGACACGAGCTCCTTGTCCTTGGTCAAGGAAGGCGCTTGGGGTGTCCCAGTTGGAGACATGGTGGGCAGAGCGCGCTACTATTGTTGCGAGAAGAAAAGAAACGGCTGTGCCTTGTCCTCCTTTTGTGACTCGCCAGTTCCGATGAAAAGGGTTTTCGTGATTGTTCCCGATGTCGGGCGCGGCTGCCCGTTCAGGAAAAGGGCCCAGGCTAGCGGGTACAGCAGGTGCCGTTGAGCGTTGCACCGCCTGTACGTACAGGAAAGCAGCGCCTGGGGGGGCTCTGGCAGGTGGCCAACCAAGCAGCTGTGGTCCCCAACTCGTGTTGCCACGGCCCAATTCACATATCGAGAAGCCACCCAGCCGCTCGGCCGACCCGTCATTGAACGAAGCGTCGTGCTCTCAGCCTCCTGCGCCGCCCCCAGGACGCAAACACCTTTTGTGCCGCAAACCTCCCGGCGATCCCATCAATCGCCCGCTCCCGCTGCGATGCGGCCCAGGGGCCCCCGGCTGGCGCCCGCGCGGAGAGGGCTCCTGGCCGTGGCCGCTGCACCTCGCCGTGCGCTGCTGCCCCGGCGACAGGTGCACGGCGGCGGCCCCGACGGCCCCGGCCAGCAATGGCCCCGGCCGGAGCAGGGCGGGCAGGGCAGGGTCAACGACAACCAGTTTGCGCAGCCCGGCAACCCGGCCGAGTGGAAGGAGGCCTACTACGAGTCCCAGCTGAAGCTTGAGATGGGGAACCGCCCGGGCTCGCGCACCTTGGACTATCTCTCCCCAACCCCGGCCCGCCTCCTGAACCTGGCCCTGGACGACTTCCTGCCGCAGGATGCCCGCCCGGCACACTTTGCTGGCCTTCTGGGTCGCCGGCCCGAGGCGCTGGGTGGCCGCGGCGTCGATGCCGCCACAAGCAGCGGCAGCAGCAGCAGCAGTGGCATCCAAGCTGGCCCGCCCATCCGCCGCTTCTTCGCCAAGAGCGGCAGCGGCGACGATAAGCCCACGCTTCACGCTCCAAGGTCTTCAATTCGAAGGACCCAGGAGGGAGCTGGCCCGCTCCTCCAGGCCTCCAGCCCAGAGGGTCCGGCGCCGCTGCCGCTGCCCCAGGGCCACCACCTCGTCTACTTCCCTCCCCAGCTGTCAGAGCAGGAGCTGCTCCCGGACGGCACCGACCCGGCCCACTGGCCCGGTCTGCCCTTCACCCGCCGCCTGTGGGCCGGCGGCTCCGTCATCTTCAACCGCGGCTGGGAGAGGCAGCTCAGGTTCGACCGCCTGCCGAGCCCCATGTACTGCCACGAGACGGTCCATCACGTCGAACTCCTCCCCCAGCGCCCACAGCAGCAGCAGCAGCAGCAGCAGCAACAACAACAGCAACAACAGGTCGAGGCCAGTGGTGCCGCCGAGGCTGTTCATGATGGCGCTCCGCCCGGCAGAGTCTCGGTCAGGCTGCAGAGGAAATACGGCTTCGAGCAGTCCCGAGGCCCGTTGATCGTCGAGCAGCGCGTCCTCGTTTTCCAGCGCGACCACCCTCCCGGCCAAGGGCCGGCCCAGCCGAGGAGGAGGCTGATCGGGCGCGACCCGTCCTCGCCCCAGCTGGGCCCGCGCAAGCCCGACTACAGCTTCGAGATGACGCCTTCGCGCCGCCTGCTCTTCCACTTCAGCGCCCTCAGCCACAACGCCCACCTGATCCACCTCGACCCGGCCCACGCCCGCGCTGAGGGCCACCGCGAGCTGCTCGTCCACGGGCCCCTGACCCTCGTGCTCATGCTCTCGGCCCTGCGCGCCCACCTAGGGCCCATGGGCGCCGCCGTACGATCCATCCAGTACCGCAACCTGGCCCCGCTATACGCCGGCGAGCCCCTGCGCGTCTGTGTCCGGCATGTCGACGCCGACCCCACCGACAAGCCTACCTGGTCCGTCTGGATCGAGAGTCCCGACGGCGCCCCGGCCGTCAGGGCCACCGCCGTCTCCTACTTGGTCGACGACGATCTGTTGTTTGATCCGTCTCGGAGCCAGCAGGAGTCCATCAACAATGTTGAACCAGACAACACGGGCAATCGATAGTGTATTATGTAATTTTTAGTATATGGGTATCTTGGGCTCAACCTTATCTATCAACCTGGAATTATCGACATGTAAACAGCGATCATGAGAGAGAAGAAGAAAAAAAGAATAGACAGCCGACACACGTCAAGCGAGTGCGGGAGGTTGCAACAGCCCGTTCTCCCAAGAATTCCTCGGCCCGGTGTTGACCGCCTCGTCGATAGGGCCTATCCTTAGCCCAATGTCGTCAGCGAGCCTGTACGGGCTTGTAAACGGCTCCACCATGAAGGCGAAAGACGGGACAGGCTGGCTCCTACGCCGCCGCTTCACACCCAACAACAGCAGAGCCTCGTCCTCTTCCTCAATCCCCCTGTCCAACATGACGGAGAGCAGACGGGTTTCTCCGTCGTCGTCTCCTTGTTCAACCTCGCCCCCATCCTCCCCCTCCGAGTCGACGCCCTGCTCCAGCACTAGCCGACTACGGTTGCGCGCGAGAGTGATATCGATGGCTGTGGCCTCCCTCTCCACCTCGCGCTTCAGGTGCTTGGCCGCCGCGGCCCGGGCCGGGTTTGGCATGTTCTGCAGCGCCCGGTCGAGCAGACGCTGCTGCTGGTCAGGACCGAAGGGAAACTGGACCAGGCTGCCACAGCCGTCGTCGATGGCCTTGCGCATGAAGGAGAGCGACGTCAGGTTCATCTCGGACCCGGAGCAGTCGAGCCGGCGCAGCGCCCTGTTCTCGCGGATGCCCACGCCCAGGCCGCCGACCTCGGTGCTGAGGTTCTGATTTCTCACCACGAGGACGCGCAACGATGGGTTGCGGCCCAGGCCAGCGAAAGCGCGCCCGAAGCCACGGCCGAGCTGGCCTTCGTCGAGCTTGCCCACGTAGCCCGAGAGGTCGAGCCAGCGGATTGACCTGTTCTGGGCCAGCAGCTGCTCTAGGGCGTCGCAGGCCGCATCGGTGCACGTCGCGCTCGGCAGCGGCGTTGGCGCCGTCCCCGCCAGCGACACTACCGGGAACCTCCTTGACACGGTGAGCGCCTGGATGAGCCGGACGTAGGCCTCGTCGCGGCGGAACTCAACCATGTCCATGTGCAGGCCGATGCGCCCTTCGGAGCACAGGGCGATGGCCGATGCCAGCGCCTCGATTCCCCGCTCGAGCGGGTTGGAGCAGAGGTGCAAGTGAAGCCCGTCGAGCCCCGAAACAGCACCGAGGATGCGTGCGGCCTGGAACCCATCTATGCTGCAGTCGTTGAGCCTCAACTGCCTGAGCCCTGGTGAGCCCGACGACAGATTTCCCTGGGCTACGAGGTTCCGCGCGGCAGCGGCTCTGAGCTCGAGGAACCCGACAAGGGCCCGCTCCGTTTCCATCGACAGCTGCCGGTTTTGTCCCGTCAGTGCCTGCTCCGGTTGAGATATACCACCGATAAGACCTGGTTTCACTTGAGACACGCGCTCGCTCACCTTGTATCCAGATATGTTTATTTCCTCGATTTTCTGGAATGCTGCAAGACTCTCGTAAGACATGAGAGGGCAGTATTCTGGGCCAACCACGGCATCGGCCAGGTTGAGGATCTGCAGGTCAGCCATCGAATCCACGAAGCGGGCAACGACGTCGGCGGCCACGCGGCCCGTGTTCTGCGAAATGTCCAATAACTTGAGTGAATGTGACTGCGACGGGAGCGCCTCCACGATCGGATACATCTCCTGACTACACAGGGAGCACCTCGATATATCCAGTGCTTGCAAGCCCGGAAGAAGCGGCAATGGGACGTCTTCTTCCAGGTCGTCGTGGTTAAGAAACGAGACTGGGCGACGACATCGGGGCGTTAGCCACGGTGCACCGCATCGTCACCAGCGAGTTGCTTTTCCCGTGCGATATCGGGTTGCTTACCAAGTGCGCCCACGTCACCAGGCCCGAGCGTGCAGCCGCTGAGCAGGATCCGGTTGCAGTTGGTCAGGCCGGCACCAAGAAGGTTGAGGATCGGAGCCAGAACCTGCGCGTCAGGCTTGTGCGGAAGACTAGGCAGGTTTGTGAGAGAATCTGTGAAGTCCATCTGCCGGAGAGAGGGGACACAGAAAGCCAAGGCATGTATCTCCTGGGCGAGGATCGATCCTCCCTGGACGGGCTTGCACAGCTCCGAGCTCAAGAGAGTCCCTGCACAAACGGTATTGAGCAAGTCAGCCCTTCTGTCGCGTCCAGAGAATAGCACTTTGGCTGTTTGTTGGAGCACCTACCCTCGTGGTTCATGTATGCAACCGCGCCGGGTCTGGAGCTATCAAACCTGTTCCACAGCGGTGCCAGGCTGATGCCGCGGAAAGAGATGGATCCGATGAAGGGGTTGTAGCGTACGGCTCTCATAATGGCAAGCAGCTCGAGAGCGTCGTACCTAGGCTTCCCCTTGGGCGGCAAAAGACGCAGCTCTGGACCGTGTGTGGCGTCGAGCCGGATCTCCCAATCGACCTTTCCGCATTCGTATGCGGCGCAGAAGGCCGTGTGCGTCCTGTTAAGACTGCCAAACTCTTCCGGCATGGCAATGATGTCGTCCTCAGTCAAAGGGGGCAGGCTGTCGATCCTGAAGAGCTGTGTTCGCCGCAGGCGGCTGGGCCAGCCCGGCCGCAGGCACTCGTCGGCCTTCAGCAGGGTTTGTATGATCTGGTAATAAAACCGACTCGAAATGTGCAAGTACGAGGGATTTGCATCAAAGGGTTTCCTGTACATCAGCGTTAGTCGTGGTCAAGAATCATTACTCAAGGGTGTCCACTCCAACTGCCCACGCTCTCTCTCTCTCTCTCTCTCTCGTTCATGACGAATATCATCACCCTTACCGGAATCTCAGCTCAAGCCTGTCCTCTCGGGGATTCCAAGAGCCGAGAACACACTCAAGGTTCATCAGGCCGTACTTGGCATAGCTCACCACGAGCGTCTTGTTCTCGCACGGGCGCGTCACTTTGGCAAAGTAGCAGAGATTCACACCAACAGCAAAGTAGTAAGACTCGGTCTCCGTCCACTTGACATTGTCGGCAAGTCTCATGCCCACGGGGAAGATCTCGGGCTGCACCAGGGGATAGTAGGGCTCTTCACGGCGACAGATATCAGTCAGCCTCTCCGCAATCTCATGACCAACACGAGGGGTGCCAAAGTGGATATCGTCCTCAGCCCTCATGGCCTCGTGGACACTATCGAGCATGTAGTCCCTCTGGCCAGGGTCCTCGGCGAAGAATTGACAAGCGCCAAAAGACGCCAGCGAGTGGGCGGATTTCCACCAGATCTCAAGGCCAAAATATGGGCGCGAGCTCTCGGCCCGAGATGCCGACACCACCGAGGCCATGGGGATCATCTGGAGCACCTCTGGGTTCGGGGATTGCTCGCCCGCCGGCACGGCCACGGGGCCCGTATTGGGTGGGAGGTTGGGGAAGAGGCCGCGGACGTCGGCAAGAGTCTTGACCTTGACGACGTAGTCGCTCGTTGCCACGAGATACACAAAGCCATTCTTGCGGAACTGATGCTCCTGTATGATCTTGAAGACGCCCTTGACCTCCTGCAGGTCCCACTGGACCGTGCCATCAATGCTGTTGGCCGAGCTCTGAGATATCGAGGTGGTCTCGTGCGAGCCGACAGCGCGGCTCAAGTCGGACCTGGACGACTCCCTGCGACCCAGCAGGCTGGCGATATTCCCGGCCGAGACAGCGCGCTGTTTTTTCAGCGTCTTCGGTGGGCGCAAGGCGGCTACGGAAAGCTCGCCGGCATCGGCGACGGCGACGGTAGGGGGCGAGCCGGAGAGAGGGGGAGATGTAAGGCTAAAGGCGCGGAGCGATCGGATTATGCTGCGCCGCCTGGGCGCGGTGGACGGGGTCGAAGCGGACGCGGCGAGTTTCGGCGGCGGCGGCTGCGGCGGCGATGGCGAGAGCGTGATCCATTCGATGGCCGTTTCCAGCTGGGGAAAGGAGCTGTTCCTCGAGTGCGCGCGGGACCCCAGCAGGCTCTCGGACAGCCTGTGCCTCTTTGGGTGATCCATAGCGGCCATGCCCACGGTCTGGGCTATGAAATCACCTGGCTCGGGGGGGCAACCTTCGTTCTCCTCGGGCGCGAGACCGAGACGCGGGTGGTGGCCAAGTAGGTCGACAGACGATCAGGCACGCTCTCCTCGGCTGGAGGGAGGGCGCTTGGTGGCAGGAGCGCTCCGAGCCCCACGGGGCCACCACACTCTACGCTTCGGTGACGGGTAGTGCACGCGGCATGAGTATGGTATGCCGAAGTCTACAATACATCTGGTGACGTGGACGAAATGCTTCTTTGAGAGCCCCTCGCGGAGATCAGGACGGTCGGTGATGGGCGCGCATTTGGTGAGGCTGAAAGACAAGGCGACGAAAGCCGAAGAAACGAGGACAGAAAAAGAGAGAAGAAAAAAGAAGAAGAAGAGGCTCCTGTGTAGGTGCGATGGTGTGGCAGCGTCCGCAAACAACAAAACAATGACAACAGCAGAAGCAACGACGGGATGGGTTCAGCAGCGCGGGAACGGGCCACGCATGGCGGGCCAGAGGGCAGTCGGGCGATGGGGACGGCCAGAGCCAGTGGTTTAGGTTTACGTATGAATGTAGACGGCCAAGGGGCGAGCTGGGAACCGAGGACAACAGGGCACGGCGTCGCTGCCGTGCGTGCGCTGCAGTAGCTGTGGTTGGGTGGCCGCCCGATACGAAGCCACGAGCGAAACGTCATGGCCTGCAACCGGTTTTGCTGCTTGCAGGGAGCATTGGCCAATCACGGCCGGCCTGCGTCTCAATGGGCAGCCGGTGTACAGTGCAGTCGCGGCCCGCCAGCCAGCTCGATCCTCCACCACATCCAAGCTCCTCCAGCATGTCTCAGCCCCCAGAGCCAGACCCCCAGAGCGTGCGCGCTCAAGGCGCTCTCGACCGGCCGGACCAGACTTTGGCTGGCCGCGTCTCGCAACCCCCCCCCC